>JAKTQL010002427.1:31868-77593 GCA_030558815.1 Blastobotrys malaysiensis
GCCGATAAAATATTCACAATATTCTGGGCATTGTCGACTACCTGGCGATCATGAGTTGTATTGGTAAAAGTCAGATTTCGGTATGATGGCGGGAGAAGCGGCTTATCGGACATCAACATTGACCACCCCACATACAAAACCACAATGGCCGACCCTAATACGAGTGTACCAAATAAGTCACAGTTTTCAGCCATTCTCGAACACTCATCCCTTCATTCAACAGATTAACCTTCGCACATCTACTCCACGTACACATTCTCTTTCCTGCTGATTCATGTGTTGCTAGAATACGTAAACCCAACAGAGTGGATCCTTCTGCATTCTGCACCCCTTGCTCCACCAACATTATGCCAGCATATCTACAGAGAAGTTACCACTAATCAGGGTCCTTTTCGTACGTTGCAGTTACAGTACTAATTGACAGATTGACAAAAGACGTACCTACAGAATGTAGGTACTACAGGGGACGGATACTGTAAAGTGTCTTTCGCTACCATTTTCGAACTACCGAGTGCATTCTTGGTCATAGAAACTGAGACGTTCCCCTCCCCCTACTCTGACCCCACTCACGATGTATCAGATCTGAGATAGTGAAGGGGATGTCTGTACTCATCTAACGGGCAAACCGAGATTAACACATCGAATGAATTCCTATCTCGAAAGGGAAAGCTTGTTGTAATACGGATACCCCCTGCACTTTCCGTTCTTTACCTAGCATAGATACTACTGTATGGTGACAGCCTACTTAGCACATTCTTACAGCTATTTCAGTGCCTATTACTCGTATACAGGTAATAGCAGCAGTAAGGGGCCTGGAATACACGGTGTTCTACCGATAGTACGTACACTGCTAGAAGTAGAAAATGTAAGCCCCCCTTTACATGTGCCACATTTTTCCACTACACACGACGTACCACACAACATACATTGACTGGTTTTGTAACGGCCAGCCACAGCGGCGCCACTTGGGCAACCGGAAAATGTAAGCCATACACTTTGAGTTGCACCCCAGTAGAACCTGTTTCGACTACATTGAGAGACTTTGGGTATGAGATATCGAAACTGTAGATAAGGTTATAATTCATGATCTACCAGTGTAGCTCCAAGTGCCAGTAAAATTACCCGCAAATGTATCAGGGCCCGGGTCTGAACTGGTCAGTTTCGATCCAGAACCCACCTGTATAAAACTGCGATGCAAGGTGTGTCGTCGCCCCCACCGGGGGTGGCTAAAGTGAGCTATTCTCGCACATACGGGATAAACGAGATGTGGATACCTCGGTTGTCAGGACTGTCAATGCCACTAGTGTGTACATGAAGCAGGCTGGTACAGAATGTGTATTGACTCGTAACACGATACGCACAACACGATAATCCTGGCGCCGCGGAGTTCAGATATCCGCTATAGTGGAAGAATTAACATCCCTTCATTCATACTGTATATTCATTTTTCTGTGGCTTGACTCCCTTGGCCCCTATATTGTCCAAACGGCGTCGCGCTCACCGCGAAAAATGTGGAAAACTGTGCGATGACCTAAGTGGCGCGAGAGCCCCCCTCGGCAAGCAGTCGTTACACGAGCCTAGGCAAGGCAAGGCAATGCACCCTGCCGTCAAGAATTGGCTGATAGAGGTAAAAACCTTTGATGAGACACGCCTTGGAGGATCACCGAATCAGGCCGAGTATGGAGGTCGCCCAAAACCCCCTTGCTTCAATGCCACATCAGCTATACGTCTACTGTTTGTTATGATCCATCTCGTTTCAAAATAAAGTGGCTCTAGCATGTTGAAACAATTATTGTCAATATTATACGCGTCGCTACAATGCTTTCTATCTCAAAAATTATCTTTTACGCCGGGGAGCCTATTCAGCTGCAGAACGGCTGTAGTGCACACGCGATCGAGGGCAGGTCGCGTACATACATTTCGCCTAAGTGTGGCGTACATGGCTCCACGATCAAAAGCATATGTATGTAACACCCCCCTGATGCCAGCTGCTGTGGACGATCCCCGTGCATAGCGTGCAGCCCTAGGCATCGGCACCAGTACACTGCAACTATTGGTGGTGTAAAGTACCCATAGAAATGTACTGGACAATAATTGAGCCTTTGGCACGGTAATCAAAGAATTTCTTATTCATTCCTGGGGTTGGAAGTTTCCCCTTTCTTACTGCAATCCTCTCCCGAAACAGGAAATACGGTATGTAGGTGGTCTGTGGAGCGGTAGGGCTACAGTGGCCTTTCGTATTTTATTTTGCGCTTCGATTAGGCGATTCTGAATGGTTATAAAAAGGGCGACGTTTCTCGAGCTGAATACATCTCATCAACAGTTTCACAGTTCGATAATTCCAACTATCAAGCCGCTCTTTCAAAGCTTTTAACTACATTCACTCTTTTCGACTCCTAATTTTTAATACTCATTAATCAACAATGGTCGCTATCAACAAGTTCGCTCTTACCGGTGCCGCCGTCGCCGCTGTCGCTTCTGCCCAGAACTCCACTGCCTACGTCACTGAGACCTCTGTCGCTACCTCCTACTCCACCCAGGTTGTCACCATCACTTCCTGCACTGGCAGCGATGTTGTTTCCTGCCACTACGTTACCACCACCACCTCCACCCCATGTGAGGAGACCGTGACCAAGACTGTCTGCCACGAGTGCGAGGAGGAGACTGCCACTGCCACCGAGACTGAGTGCCCAGAGGAGACTGCCACTGTCACCGAGACTGAGTGCCCAGAGGAGACTACTCCTTGCCCAGAGGAGACCACTCCATGCCCTGAGCCACCAGTCGAGACTACTCCATGCCCAGAGGAGACTACTCCTTGCCCTGAGCCACCAGTCGAGACTACTCCATGCCCAGAGGAGACTACTCCTTGCCCAGAGCCACCAGTCGAGACCACTCCTTGCCCAGAGCCACCAGTCGAGACTTCCTCTTGCCCAGAGGAGAGCCCAGTTCCAACCTGCCCAGGTGGTGAGCACTGCCCACCAGAGACTACCATTGTCACTGTCTCCCAGGGCCAGACTATCACCATCCACCCACCAGTTGAGACTACCTGTGTTGGTGAGCACTGCCCTGCTCCAACTGCTCCTCCAGCTCAGACCGGCGAGTGCGAGACCTGCCCACCAGAGCAGGCTCCAACTTCCTCCGCTGCTTGCTCCGGCCCTGAGTGCGTTGAGCAGGTCAATGGCCAGGCTGCTGTCCGGGCCGGCCTCTCTGGCGTTGCCGTCGCTGCCGTTGGCGCTCTCTTGTTGCTCTAAGTGACTTGAATCCTTATTTTTCATTTATTTATGATTTATTATTAATGGGTATTTAAAATATATATCTAAACGTGGATTGATTATTCTATACTTTTTAAACATTTATCTTTTTTCATACCACCGTTTCGAATGACTCAGTTTCTCGCTAGCTTGGATATCTGGGGTACAGCGGTGGTACATTTTGACTGTCATAGTAATAGATCGTGGGGTTTACAGGGGTACATTGCATAACGCGTCTCACCAAGTTTTTCGTGTCGCGCGTTTGTCGCGTCTGTCTTGCATTGATAACACTGGATGATTTTTCCCTCATTGGTAGAGTATCGCGCAGTATTAAAAAGCTGGTATAGCTCCCCTCGGGTAACATAAGCAACCTCTGGTCCATATCTTTGTGCTCTATGAGCGAAATGCCCATGTATTCAAGTATCGGACATGGCGACTCCTCGGCGTTTGCATTCGTACATTGGTCTTTGTTAAAAATTCCTTGTGGCTATTCCTGGCAAGGAGTAATACCAGTATGAGTATCTAGGTGAAGTGGTATCATATGATTTTCAACTGTTCTGAAAACTCTAATTCTATAAATACAATCTCACTTTGCCTCGTTTCGATTCAGACGATTAGCTTACAATTCTGTGCACTGCTACACCACACCATATCAGTGTCGCATACTCTTCCGATCTAAAAATAAAGGTCAAAAACGTTTAATCTCTGCAAATATGTCGATATATGTTGTAGGTGCTACCTTACTACATCGGTAGAGGTTAATCGTATCCCAGTGGGATCAAATCTAATGTTTCGTTTCGGCTCGAAGATTCCAAAGTTATCGGCTCTCCTGAGGTTAAACTGAATCATACTACGCACCGGGATCTGACGAGTTTTGTCATCAGTAGGAAATTATTGTGAGTAAAAAGAAGTAGATTATCATGACGGCAATTGAGCGTTGCGAATTTACCCGATACAATGCCTTGCGATACCTGCTGTGTAGAATATGCAAGTGGATGCTTCATGAGTTGGGTTAGACATACAGACTGCGAGAGACCATAGACGAGGACTTGACGATATGACGAGCGGTATGGAAGTAGGTTGTCCGTTGTCTTTCCTTTCCTGGACAAACTCTGAATCTGTGGTTGGCTACTGGTATATATAGGCGGAAGTCTTGCATCCATCCACAATTGCATGGCCACTGTCACGTACATTGTGACCGTACATTGTGACGGTACCAGAGAGCATGTCTGTGTGATAAAGACTAGCTAAATTTAATATGACAGGACTTCTCTGATAAAACTGTAATTGTGGCTTCATCTCTCACTTTTACAGCTCCATATCTGGTAATGTTGAAATGCCGGGCCCATTTGTGATAGATGTGGCATCAACACTCTCCATTGGACCAATTGGTAAAGATTATAATACCCCTGAATCAGGTTATTCCCCCTGCACTGGTTCAATTCTAATGGTTCTGGTTAGAATTCGTCGGAATGCACTGGGGATGATTGCTCCATTGAGTCTAGCGGTAACAAGAAAGGTGACTTTCTAGATCGAGTAGTAGCAACACCAAAGGTAGTAGTCTGACTCTAAAGGTTCCAACCGTTCCAACCGTTCCAACGGCTCCAACGACTCTAATCCTGATAGCTCTGGGAGCGGTATATATCAGGGTACGAATTGTAAGAGTACTACAGGAGACCGTTCTATGGATAATGAGTCTGGAACTGAGTCTAGCCCCTCTGAGTCTACTGGTACTAGTTCTTGGGGCTCTGAGAGAACTCGCGACTTAGAATATACTTCTAATTATATAGCAATACTGCTACAGTAGCATTTTATCTCCTTCATCATGGGTAACTTGCTTCAGGCCTGCTTTGGAGAGAGTGACCGATGGTGGTACCCTGATACAATTGAGGCAATACTTTGTGTTCATTTCTAATTTCCTTTGACTTTTCATCTGCTATTTTTCTTTGCTGGACATGTTTGTACTCGTATGTGTAATTTACAAATAGAAATTTACAGTTTTACGACTCTTTTGGTATATGAAGGAAATTCCCACATGTTGGTTAGTACAGAGTACTATAATTGTCAAAGTACCAATTGGGCCAGCTATGAACGAGCGCTTCAACAGACTTGAAACAACGTCACATAATGTGAACCTATGGTAATTCAATTAGATATGAATTATCTCCGTGATAAGTGACTACACCACTGTATTTGACAGCTAGGTATAATTAGCATTAAAGTTACAGCCTACCGGTACGATAATATCACAGTTAACCCCTTTCGTATCTCCACTACCTCATCTGTTGATACAGAACGATACACTAGCACAAACGCAATAGAGTGGGCCACTAAAAATATGAATAAGAGAATTACTATCGTTTGTGACACGGTAGGCCTGTGCAGGGGTTTGTCCTGTGCGCTAGCGCTTCTTTCGCAAGAACATTGTAGGTTAACCGATATATATTCTGAGTTATCGATGTGAGTTGGATGTAATTGTGATCGCTATTGGCATTGAATGGTGAATGGAGCTATCGAACTAAAAAGCTGATCTTACGATTCCGCAGGGCGAAAAAAGGGGGGGTTTAAAAATCTGCTCTTTATTCGCCCTTTCATATGAAGGGTTAAAGGCTTTAGACTCTCTTGACTTGGCGTACCGTTAGAGGAAAGGACACGCCCGGTGTAACCAGTTTCAAATCACACACTCGAAATTAACTTCTAGACATGTCTTCAAGTATTGGGCCCCCTTGCACCATATCCCTGCATGTTTGTTACTACGACTAGAGAAAGTTTCCGACGAAGAATGGAGCTGTGTTCAATCTGTTTCCAATTCCAGTGGTGAAATTGTTTGAGTCAGGTTTCCACTTGCCACTAACTTTTGAAACTCGTAAAGGGTGTGATTTTTTATCGGAATTTTTGTAGCGAATATTTGTCTATCATCTATAAATAAACTATGCTAGGAGTTTCTACCATTCCAGAGAATATATATATATATATGGCCATTCGACTCTACTTTTAGTTCCCCAGCTCAATTGCGCAAGATAAACTGTATTCTTAAAAGGAATAACCACTGATACTTTTAATAATAAGAAGAGATGAAGTATAATATGAAGCTCATTTCTGCAGGCGCTTTTGCCGCTCAGATTCTTGTTGCTACTGCAGCCGAGGGAACTGTAGCCAATTCGCTTCCAGTTGCTGCCCCGCCTGTCCAAGACTTGGGCGTTAACAATACGGTTACTGGTACTAGCACTGTTCTTTCATCTACTGGCCAGAATGCTGCAACTACCGATACTGTTATTGCTTCATCCACCGGAAATTCTACTGGGGAGGCGAGCACGGCTTATGAGACTACTTACTTGTCTGGATCTGGTGTTGCTACTGCAACTGACAACTCTAATCAGACTATGGTAACTGTGTCCACTCTTCCAAGTGGATCTGTAACTTTGGCTCCTAACGGCAGTACTGTAGCTACTATTACTGCCATTGCTAGTGGGTCTGATGTCACAATTACCCAGACTATTACCGAATGCTGCACTGGCACTTGCACCATTACTACTGTATGCCCAGCTCTGACTTCTTGTGACGCGTGCGTGTTGAAGACTGGCTACTCCACTTACACCATCACTAAGAGCGAGCAGCCTGTTACAGTCTGTTCTCCGATGGCGACATACTGCCCAACTGATGTACCCGCTCCAGGAAACTGTCCAACCCAGCCTCCATCTTGCGAGACTTGCAAGACTACTACTGCTCCAGGTATTCTTATTCCAACTTCTGCACCAAAGGAAACGGGTTCTGGTTCTGGCTCTAGTTCTTGTAAGGGCAATGATTGTTCGCCAGCGAAGGGGGCTGAGTCCGGCGCATCTGACGCTGCACAGGGCGCCGGTAGTAAGAATACTGTTGGTGCTGCTCTTGCTGTCCTCGTTGGTGCTGCCGCCGTTCTGCTTTAAGCGTTTAGAAAAATTTTCGATTCGTTCTGAACAACTAATTTTTTATCAATATATTTTATTTAAAAACAAGTGAGGCATTCTCGAACTGTTTGATAGGAGGTACAGTTGCGGTTTGGTATGGTGATTTCGATTTCGTTCAGCATAATGTATGTTGCCATACGGGGTATTAGGACTTGTAATTGACGGATGAAAATCGATATCAGTACAGGGTATTGAACAATGTCTGATGCCACTTTCATTTTATATAAATATATTTACATAGCCATATATCAGTCTCTTAGTTCTATTTGATGAGTAATCGTCCATATTCACGTAGCACAACCGACCGATCTTTGTTAACTACTCATACCGGCACCTTGAATCACGAAGCAGTAATCTCCGTTAGCCTTTTAGGGTTTTCCTTTTACTGTCGACTAAAGTTTGGAAAATGCGGGGGGAGAAATTAAACCGACATCTCTAAACTTTTCTAGTTTCCACTGTCAGTGGATGTCCCCACCTTTTAAACAAGATCATTGAGTACACCAAATTCTTTTCGATTAATTATTCGCTTTTAATTAAACATGGCCGCGGATTGGATACCAGTTAAAGACATCGTTTTCCTCAGACCAACTCTTTACCAAATCCAATGCGAGAGTAATTCCAGTAATGGATATACGATTCCTATTATACATTCTAGTGTTCGGGGTGCTCTCGGGTACGGCCCAGGATACACCAGGACCAGATTGCTGGAAGCATTGCCATAAAGCGCTTACACAAGCGACTTTTTGTACCGGATTACATTTATGCGAATGCCAGGCACTGGAAGAGCCTGAAACTATGGCTTTAGCTGACGATTGTCAGGCATGTTACAATGCGGTGAAATCCAATCAGATCCAGCTCAATTTGGAAGGGGATGGTGCAGATATGTTCCAATATGATCCTCAATTCTTCAACCATATTGTAGAGAATACATTCCTCCCCTGGCTCACAGGGTGTGGACAGCAACCAGATCCACCAGGCCCACCACCACCACCCCCTCCTCCTCCACCGGAGACTGATGATTACAATGATTATACTACTGAGCAGGACATGACTACGCCGGCTCCTCCTCCAAATACTGGAGGAGCTACGGAGTACTATACTGTAACTGGAGATGACAACACTGATTATATCACGCTCACTCAATCGATGGACAACACGTTGTATTCAACCTACCAGATGACTGTCACCGAAAGTTGTATCAGTGGTACTTGTCGACGAACCCAGTATATTACGGGATACGTTACGGATACTACAAAGAGGCCAGATACAACACTTCCTCCAATGACATCGATATTGACACAAACGCAGCCAGTTCCACCGCCTGATACACAGACGACGACAGCATATGTTCAGCCTACGACCTCTCTACCACCACCACCACCACCACCACCACCACCACCACCTACGACATCGATGCCGCCACCACCTCCACCAACGACATCGATGGCACCACCGACTACATCAATGCCACCAATGACTACACCGATGCCGCCAATGACAACTCCGGCGTCGACTTGTCCACCAGGAGCAACGACTTGCTGTCAACCGGGAGATACAACTTGTTGTCCACCTGGAGCTACTACCTGTTGCCCAATTGGTGCGACGACATGCTGTCACCCAGGAGATACTACTTGTTGTCCCTCAGGGGCTACAACCTGTTGTCAGCCCGGAGATACAACTTGTTGCCCGCCTGGGGCTACTACTTGTTGTCCAATTGGTGCTACAACATGTTGCCAACCAGGAGACACTACCTGTATTCCGCCAATGACAACATCTATTCCACCAATGACAACTCCTGTGCCGCCAATGACTACGTCTATGCCACCAATGACTACGTCTATGCCGCCAATGACTACGTCTATGCCGCCAATAACTACGTCTATGCCGCCAATGAGTACATCTATGCCGCCAATGAGTACATCTATGCCGCCAATGACTACGTCTATGCCGCCAATGACTACACCGATGCCGCCAATGACAACTCCGGCGTCGACTTGTCCACCAGGAGCAACGACTTGCTGTCAACCGGGAGATACAACTTGTTGTCCACCTGGAGCTACTACCTGTTGCCCAATTGGTGCGACGACATGCTGTCACCCAGGAGATACTACTTGTTGTCCCTCAGGGGCTACAACCTGTTGTCAGCCCGGAGATACAACTTGTTGCCCGCCTGGGGCTACTACTTGTTGTCCAATTGGTGCTACAACATGTTGCCAACCAGGAGACACTACCTGTATTCCGCCAATGACAACATCGATTCCACCAATGACAACTCCTGTGCCGCCAATGACTACGTCTATGCCGCCAACGACTACGTTTATGCCGCCAATGACTACGTCTATGCCGCAAATGACTACATCAATGCCACCAATGACTACACTGATGCCGCCAATGACAACTCCGGCGTCGACTTGTCCACCAGGAGCAACAACCTGTTGTCAACCGGGAGATACAACTTGTTGTCCACCTGGAGCTACTACCTGTTGCCCAATTGGTGCGACGACATGCTGTCACCCAGGAGATACTACTTGTTGTCCCTCAGGGGCTACAACCTGTTGTCAGCCCGGAGATACAACTTGTTGCCCGCCTGGGGCTACTACTTGTTGTCCAATTGGTGCTACAACATGTTGCCAACAAGGAGACACTACCTGTATTCCGCCAATGACAACATCTATTCCACCAATGACAACTCCTGTGCCGCCAATGACAACGCCTGTGCCGCCAATGACAACTCCTGTGCCGCCAATGACTACGTCTATGCCGCCAATGAGTACATCTATGCCGCCAATGACTACACCGATGCCGCCAATGACAACTCCGGCGCCGACTTGTCCACCAGGAGCAACAACCTGTTGTCAACCGGGAGATACGACTTGTTGTCCACCAGGAGCAACAACCTGTTGTCAACCGGGAGATACGACTTGTTGTCCACCCGGAGCTACTACCTGTTGCCCAATGGGGGCAACGACATGTTGTCAGCCAGGCGACGCTACCTGTTGTCCACCCGGAGCGACTACGTGCATCCCGCCAATGACTTCGCTACCACCATTGACAACTACAGCCTACATCACAGCACCTCCATTGACATCTCCGATGCTGACAGCAAGCTGTCCACCAGGAGCAACAACCTGTTGTCAACCGGGAGATACAACTTGCTGTCCACCCGGAGCTACTACCTGTTGCCCAATGGGAGCAACGACGTGTTGTCAGCCAGGCGATACTGCCTGCTGTCCACCTGGTGCTACTACTTGTTGTCCAATTGGAGCGACAACTTGTACACCACCGATGCCCCCACCGGGGCCACCAGGTCCACCAGGTCCTGGTCCGACGACTCCAGTCGCACCGCCTCCACCAGGTCCACCAGGTCCACCTGGGCCACCAGGTCCACCAGGACCAGCACCACCAGGACCAGCACCACCAGGACCAGCACCACCAGGACCAGCACCACCAGGACCAGCACCACCAGGACCAGCACCACCAGGACCAGCACCACCAGGACCAGCGCCACCAGGACCAGCACCACCAGGGCCAGCGCCACCAGGACCAGCACCACCAGGGCCAGCACCACCAGGACCAATGCCAACTCCAACATACTTTTGTCCACCTGGTATGTCCGTTGGGCCATCAGGAACGGCAGAGCCGTGTCCATCTGATATCCATTGTCCAGGAAATTGCCCACCTGGAATGTCTATTGGCCCATCCGGCACGCCAGAACCATGCGGTAGTAGTGACAATTGTCCGGGCGGTCCAATCCTCACTGGAGGTACGCCTGGTATGCCTACTGCAATGCCTGGTGGAGGAGATTCCGGATACCCAGGCGGAACAGGCGGAGACTCTGGAAGTACTTACCCTGGCCCAGGCGGCGACACCGGTGGCGGTGGAATGGGTGGCTATCCAGGATCTGGTAGCGGAGATGGCACCCCCGGCTCTGGAGGAGGAATGGGTGGCTATCCAGGATCTGGTAGCGGAGATGGCACCCCCGGCTCTGGAGGAGGAATGGGCGGTTATCCAGGATCTGGTAGCGGAGATGGCACCCCCGGCTCTGGAGGAGGAATGGGCGGTTATCCAGGATCTGGTAGCGGAGATGGCACCCCCGGCTCTGGAGGAGGAATGGGTGGCTATCCAGGATCTGGTAGCGGAGATGGCACCCCCGGCTCTGGAGGAGGAATGGGCGGTTATCCAGGATCTGGTAGCGGAGATGGCACCCCCGGCTCTGGAGGAGGAATGGGCGGCTATCCAGGATCTGGTAGCGGAGATGGCACCCCCGGCTCTGGAGGAGGAATGGGCGGTTATCCAGGATCTGGTAGCGGAGATGGCACCCCCGGCTCTGGAGGAGGAATGGGCGGTTATCCAGGATCCGGTAGCGGTGATGGAATGGGAGGATCTCCAGGATCTGGAGGAGGAATGGGCGGTTATCCAGGATCCGGTAGCGGTGATGGAATGGGAGGATCTCCAGGATCTGGAGGAGGAATGGGCGATTATCCAGGATCCGGTAGTGGAGATGGTACACCCAGCTCTGGTGGAGGAATGGGTGGCTATCCAGACTCGGGAAGTGGAATGGGTAGTTCGCCAGGAGCTGGAGGTGGTACCGGAGATGGATCCTCTGGCTCTGGAACCCCAGGAAGTGGATCACCTAGCTCTGGTGACGGCATGGGAGGATCTCCTGACACTGGAAATGGAGCGGGAGGATCTCCTGGTTCCGGTGGTGGAATGGGAGGTGGATCTCCTGATACTGGAAGTGGAGCTGGTTCTCCAGGTTCGTCTGGAGGAACAGGATCACCAGGATCTGGAGATGGCAGCACGGGCACTGGATCCCCAGGCACTTCAGGGGGAACAGGCGCAGGCAGTTCACCAGGATCTGGGTCTGGAACGGGATCCGGCACACCAGGAAGTGGCTCAGGAGGAGGAGGAGGAGATGGCGGAGCTGCATCACCAGGATCGCCAGTACCTCCATTGTGTGTCATCATTGGTACTCCAGTTGGCGGCGCATGCCAGCCCATGAATACAATGTCATTCCCAGGCAGTTCGGGCAGCGGATCTGGTAGCGGATCATCCGGCACATCTGGCAGTGGAACAGATACTGGCGCAAGCTGGGGTGGTCCTGGGTCCGGCGGAGCTGGGGCCTCTGGTAGCGGAATGGATACCGGTGCTAGCTGGGGAGGCTCTGGGACTGGCGGAGGATCCAATGGGATGAATTCCGGAGGAGCAGGCCAGGGACCAATGCCTGGCGGCATGGGGTCTGGATATGGACCTGGAGCCGGAGGTGTAGGCTCTGGAGCTGGCTATGGAGGAATGGGTCCAGGATCGGGCGCCGGGTACGGCGGTATGGGTCCAGGATCAGGATATGGAATGGGCCCAGGAGGAGCAGGAGGACTTGGCGGTTATGGTGCCGGAGGAATGGCGCCTGGAGCAGGCTATGGTAGCCCAGGATATGGAATGGACCCCGGCGGAATGGGCGCAGGCTACGGCAGCCCAGGATCGGGTATGGGACCAGGCGCCGGCTACGGCAGTCCAGGGTATGGCATGGGCTCAGGAGGAGCACCAGGCTATGGCAGTCCAGGATCTGGCATGGACAGTGGCGCAAGCTGGGGTAGCTCTGGTAACACAGGGACGCCAGGAAGCGGTGCGCCAGGCGGGGGCGGAAGTCCTGGAGGAGCAGGATATCCAGGAGCACCTCCAGGATCGCCAGCGCCAGGATGTACCTGGGAATTGAAGTGTCCTGCTTCATCACCAAACCAACAGAGTCCTTTTTTAGGTAGTCCTGGCCAGAATAGTGGGAGCCAACAGAGCCCACTTTCTGGTCAGGGACAGCAGCAGCCACAGCAGCCACAGCAGCCACAGGCCCAGTCACCTTCCCAGGACAGTAGTCCGGCCCAACAGCCACAAGGACAAGCGGGAAGTCAAGGACAAGACCAGCAGCCACAAGGGCAAGCGGGTAGCGAGGGCCAGAGCGGAGGAGAAGTCACGACGGAGGCATGGCCCACTGAAGAGACGGTTGTAACTGAGGTGGTTGAAGGCACGACCATTCCACCGCAGGTGATTCCACCGCACAAGGATGGCCAGGTGGACAATGGAGCAATGGACTTTGCCAAGCGAGCAGAAGAGCCCACTAGTGTTAAGCAGGAGGCTCCAAGCACCACCAAGAAGAAGAAGAACGAGGGCATTTCGCATGGGTTCAAGCATCAATCGATTGTGTCCCTGGCCATATGTGTCTTATTTGTTGTGCTTGTGGTGATTTAATTTATAATTTTTTTATTCTTTTATTTTAAATTGATTTTTTTGGTATTACTTGACGAGCCGCACAAGCCGCACATCGCCAACGCCGCGTGAGCCACACGAGCCGCTCAAAAAAACACCAAACGGCTAGTAATCGGCCTGGGCGGGGAAAGAACCGGGTTGCAATGTCACAGCCACCCCAGGCGTTGGAGTACGTACTTCGCCTAGATCCGGTGATTGCCGTAAATTACGATGGCTGGCTAATAATAGGTTTGGCAAGTTGAAAAAAAAAAATCCCTCTCCTAAACGGTAGTCGGGAACCACGGGCTGAAGTGCAGATCGGCTTTAAGGGAAGGGCGCAGTTCTGGCACAGCTGTACATGACAAGATGCATATACTCCGCTTCATATCCGCCAGTGATGTGATTTGTCAATTTTCCGAGTTCCGAGAGACAATAGGAGACCAAGGCAGTGCCATTCTATTGGCTACGGCGGATGCGCAATGACAAAAGGCGCAGTATACAAGCCTTGAATAATGGTGTAATTAAACCAAAAAGTAATACCAGCTGGCAATTGTGCCGCGGAACAAGCTATTGCCTAGCCTCTCCCCTGCAGGTTATAAAACTTGTATACAGGACGTATGTACAGTATATATACCCCGACTTTCCCCTTGGAGTACAATTTATCGACAACAGCTACAATGGTTCAACTAAAGGTGATTACTGGTCTTACTGCGGCGCTGGCCCTGTTCCCACAAGCGGTGCAGGCCGACGACAACCTGCTGGGCGATCTGTTCACCGCCCTTGGGGGTGTCGCCAGCGAGGCGGGGGGTGAGATTAAGAGTTGGATTGCGGTTGGGGAGTCGTATGCCGGGGACGGGATCAAGACGGTGTGGAATGAGGCGAGTAAAGGATGGGAGGAGGCCCAGAGCGCTGTCCAGGCGGCCGAGTCCAAGGGGGGCCACCTCCGAGCGGATGCCTCGTCGGCGGTCCAGGAGGCGCTTTCCAAGGGGCGGGGCGCGATTAAGACTGCCGAGGCAAAGGCGAGTGAGATTGTGGGCACTGCCAAATCGCTCGCCCCTTCTGTCTCGGAGCGAGTACGGTCTGTGATTGAGCAAGGCGAGCGGGAGGCTGCTAGTTACAATGCGTTGGCGGCCTCGCGAGTCAAGGCCGGCATTACCGACGTCAAGTCTAAGGTTGCCGATGCTACAAAGTCGTCGGATTCAAAGTCGTCGGGTTCTTCAAAGTCGTCTTCGAGCAGTGCTGCTGAGACGAGTTCGTCCACGGGTGGGGCGCCAGTAACGGGGATTCAGATTGCCTCGTGTGCGCTGCCAGCTGCTATTGCTGGATTCCTGCTTGCGCTTTATTAGCCGTATCAGTCACTAACCATATCACTATAGTTAGGAATCAACTAACCTATTAAGAATCTGACCCATCACTGTATATTAAGAATCAACTAACCTATCACTTGAGAATCTGACCCATCACTGTATATTAAGAATCAACTAACCTATCACTTAAGAATCTGACCCATCACTGTCTATTAAGAATCTGACCTATCACTGTCTATTAAGAATCAACTAGCCTATCACTAGTCTATTAGGAATCAACTATCATCACTAGTCTATTAGGAATCAACTATCATCACTAGTCTATTGAATCAAACACCAGTCTGTTAAGAATCGCCTAACCTATCACTCTATAAGGACCAACTAGCATATCACTACACTAGCTTAATAAGAATCAACTAACCTATCACTGCCTAAAAGGAATCAACTATCATCACTAGTCTATTGAATCAACCAACACCAGTCTGCTAAGAATCACCTACTCGGTAACCTATAACTAGTCTACTGAATCACACCGCTACTAACCAACGATACTACCTGGTAGTTTATAATCCGCAATGGACAATGATTAAATAGCCTGGCATTTGATAATAGACTAATCAAAGATTATAACTAACCGCCTGGTATTACCGCGACGATACTATCAAAATTTCAACTCTAATCTACCAATCATCTCGGTACTCGGGATCAATTAAACTACAATCCTAGTCGAATCCTAGTCGAATCCGAGTCGAATCCTAGTCGATACTACTACTTGTAGCAAATACCTCTAAACACTACCTCACCAGTACTCAATGGCAGACAAATCACAGATCAGCTGTTGCACCACCGTATACAACACTGGTCGAGTGGTGATGCGCGACATATAATACCGTTCTAAAAATATATAAAGCACCGGTTTTACCCCATTGCCAGACCACCGCCCCACTGCAATTAACGACCCTCGGTGGTCGACTGTTCATTCTCCTCCTTCCTTTGGCAGCGCCTGCCCCTTGTTGGTCAGTTAGGTTAACGGTTTGAAGAGAACTCAATTGTGTCTCCTGCAGTGGTTGTATTTTTGGTGCCTCATATAAGTCTAACCCTATAACACAGATTCGGATTGGTTTCACGAGCCGTCAACATTCTTGGGGCCTTTTATTTTACCTTGTGACGTTAAAAAAAGCGTATCATCCAATACGCCATAGACCCATCACCCTACTGGTCGGGTTTTCTCTTTTTTTTGGTACCAAACAGGTCTCTTATCGTATATTTTTGCGGGTTTTTAGAGCATGCCGGTCAGGCTATTCAAGCGTCACCCTGCGGACGGGTTAGGGTTGAGCGCGAGTGCCAGACAGGACAACAGCAGGGCCAGTCGGCGAAGTACCAGCGGCAGCGATAGCAGCACGACTACTACGGACACTACAGCGACGAGTAGGACCACTGTTACGAGCACCAGTACCAGTCGGCGTAGCAGCAGTAGCACAATTGGCACCCCGAAACAGTACCAGGGGTTACAGCGTCGCGGCAGTATTCGAAAGGCGCGGAGACCCCCGCCCGTGTACACTTCGACCAAGCGCAAGAGCTATCCGATTGGCCGAATTGACACCCAGGGCGAGTTCACGCTCCCGCGACTGGACTTTGGACTTGATCTCAGCATGGATGAGCGTAGACGCAACGCACCGCTGCCTCCCCTGCCCACCCGCAGCCCGGAACAACAAGACGAACACGAACCCTTTTCGCGGCACGAGCCGCCCCAACCACCATCACAACAACAACAAGAAGCACAACAAACCCCCCCCGCCGGCGAGACAAGAGTGATGGAGGAGGAGTACGAGAGCGATAGTTCGATCCAGCCGTCCCCCGTGGCACGCCAGCCCAGTCAAATGAACCAGGGCGCGAGGGGAGATGAGTTTGATTTTTCAGCTGCAGTCCTTGCAGCCGGGAATCGAGCGATTGGCGGCGAAGACGCGAAACGCACCACTAGGGCGTCTGCACACATGCTGCACAGTAACCACCCTTCCAGCAGCTATAGTAATTCCACCAGCGCCGGTACCAGCATTACCACTAGCGCTGCTACTACTGGGTACAGTTCCACCACGACGGGCGGTATTAATAGCAGTTTTTCCACCACCACGCCCCTACCCCTTGCTTCTACAAAATCCAACGCTGTTGAGAACAGCGTTTTGAGCTCTGGCCGGCCTTTATACCAGCACCACCCCCTTCCAGCGTCGTCACAGCGGCGTTTGCCGGGCTCCAACTCTACGCTCTCGCATACCACAGGCTCGTCCGCCTCGTCCTCAACGACTATGGAAGACCACGCCAAGCACCCCACCTCGTCGACCTCGTACGGCGGCGCGGCAGCGGTGCTCTCGTACAGCGGCTATGACGAGGTTGACTTTGACCGGGAGGACAATGGGGAGGAACTCTCCTCGCCATCGCGCGTCAAGAGCATGTTCCCGCGGTTCAGCGCGTTGTACAAGCCGCTCGACTCGGGGGACTCTGCGGCGAAACACGCGACCCAACTAGCCCCTCCACAGCAGGGGTTTTACGACCTGCCCGAGGGTCAGGGGTCGGCGCTCTCGTTTAACCAAGAGTCGTCCAAAACGGAGGCGGAGCTCGTGTCGCGGTCCCTGGCCCACACGTCTCTTTCTGACAAGGAGCCCCAACCGGCGGGGGCAGATAATAACCTCTCGTCCCTGCGTAAGAGCTTTGTCGCTCCAGTGCTCACGTTTGGCCGTCTCACCAAGCGGTCCTCCAAAAACTTGCGCAAGACCGCCGCCCTTGCCGAGGAACCAGACATGTCCAAGAAGCCAGCTCCTATCCCGGCCCTGCCGGCGCTGAGCCTTGACGAGTCGCAGTTTGGCGACTCGCTGGCCTCGGACGATGATATTCGCTCCCACAGCCAATCATCGCACACGCGGTCCTCAGCGCACAGCCAGGCCTCGTCCTCGCTACGCAAGGCTCCTCTGGAGCCCGAGTACGCACCGCCGCCCGTCCCGGCCGCCGTGACGCAAAACTCTCTACCCCCTTCTCAAATGGCCACCATTCGCGCCACCATGGGCATTAATTACGGAGACTCGAGCGACTCGAGCGACAACTCGTCGGACGAGTCTGACGACGAGGAGCTGAGTCTGTTGCCGCTGTCGCCCCTTGCGCCGCCGACCAAGGCGCCTTCTGCATACACTCCGGGGCCCAACAATAGTAAGATTATGACCAAGAGCCAGTTTGACTCGTACCGCAAGTCGATCATTGAACACGGGCTCACCAACGCCACATCCCGCCCCAAGAAGAAGAGGGCGGTTAATGATGATAATACTAATGATGAGGAGGACTCTGACCCCAACTCTGACCACGACCCCCGGGCGCGCCGTGCCAGCACTGCGGCTCATGACGATGACGACGATGATGATAATGAAGAGGACGAGGAGGAGGAAGAGGAAGAGGAAGAGGAAGAGGAAGAGGAGGAAGACAAGCTCAAGGACAAGTACGACGACCTGACGGACGCCAAGAAGCAGCAGATTCGCATGCGGTTGCGCCAGGACGCGCACTTGTCGGTCTATCGACAAAAAATGACGCGGGTTTCGGGGTCTTCCACTGCGCTCTCCTCACTCAACATGCGGACGTCACAGTCGTTTGGCCAGCTCGACGCATTGGCCAACGAGGAGGAGGATGAGGACGAGGACGAGCTTGATGACGTGCCTCTGGGCATTCTCAAGGCCCATGGGTTCCCACAGGCGCCACAAATGTCGCGCCAGCCACTCAAGTCGACCAATTCGCAGCCCAACCTCCAAGGAGAACACCTGGCGCCGGGAGGCGGTCCCAGCATTCTCTACAAGCCCTCGGACGCCCAGTCGCTGCGGTCGGTGCGGTCGAATGGCAACTTTGGCAGCGCTCCTATGCGGGCGCTGCCATCGGCGTACAATGGCGGTACCCCCGTTAGTAACCGGGGCCTGGTGGGCGAGATTGCCATTGCCGAGGAGGCGCGGGAGCGTCGCAAGTCGATGGGAGTCAACATTCTCAACCAGAGCAACATGCGTTCGTCAACCATGTTGAACTCGAACTACACGCCGTCTCTGTATAACAGTACGGGCGGGACGCCGCCTCCCCAGCAGCAGGATGTTCAGCAGCAGATGCTCCAGATGATGCAGATGCAGGTCCAGCTGCTCCAGGAGATGAAGGGCCAGACGCCCCAGCCTAATGCTGCAATGTACCAACAACTTCCGTTGCAGCAACAGCAGCAGCAGCAACACCCTCAGTATGCTCCGCAACAGCAATTTATGATCCCGCCGCAGTACGCACCGTCGCAGTACCAGATGGCGCCTCCCGGGCGCCCTGCCTCGGTGCGGTCCTACTCGCCGTCTGAGCGGTCAATGCCGGGGCGCGGGGGGCTGTCTGCGATGCACCAGCGCACCAACAGCAACCCAGCACCTCCAACCCTCAAGGACCTTGCCTCCCAGGAGGCGTACCGCATGTCCTACGCCCGGCCTCAGTCCCAGCCGTTTGCCTACCAGACACAGCCCCGTCCGAGCAGCATGATGCGCATTAATAACGTTGCCGACGAGGACGAGGACGAGGAGGACGAGGACGAAAAGGAGTGGCAGGAGATGG
Organism: Blastobotrys malaysiensis; assembly: GCA_030558815.1. Taxonomy (NCBI): domain Eukaryota; kingdom Fungi; phylum Ascomycota; class Dipodascomycetes; order Dipodascales; family Trichomonascaceae; genus Blastobotrys; species Blastobotrys malaysiensis. The sequence continues at coordinate 51,216 of JAKTQL010002427.1, forward strand.
TCAAGAAGCGCCAGGGGCTCAAGGAGAGCTGGAAGAACCGAATTGTTGCATAAAGACAGTATAATTTTGATTAGAGTACATTTAATACAGCATGTTGGAATACTTGTTGATGTACCCCCAAAGTCGGCCCAGGCTATTGATTGACACTTGGAGGGAGTATCCCTCACCATCCTTGCCCGCCTGTCTTTGGAATACATGTACCTGTAGATTGTCTGTAACAAATTTCGTTACAGGTTTCGTTACGTGTAACCAATTACGTTACAACTGGGCCCAGTCCCCAGACCCCCAAAGTTGGTGCCCCAACCCCCCCTCGACACGAATAATGAATGCCAGCGGCTAGATTGATAGCAACGGTCGGTAGGAGCAGTTTGTACCAGAATTTTCAAGGAGTGCGACCTTGAATTTCCCAACCTCACCATCGACATGAGAGAGTTCTGTGCGGTTATTTGGAAGACGGACCGCCCCAAGGAGATCGTTTCAAAGTAAGCGCACCATGGCTATTACGCAGCGGCTAACCCTCCAGGAAAACCCTCCTGCACTATCTCAACAGCGTGCGGTTCCGCACTGAAATCAAGCGGTATGCCACGTTTGAGAGCTACGAATCATGCTGCCAGTTCCTAGGCATCCGCAAGTACCGCTGGGTCTACGCGGACGGGTCGTGTCGACATAACGGCACCACCAGGGCGTACGGGGGCATTGGCATATACCATGGCCCTAACGATCCCCGTAACATATCGCGGCCGATGCCAGACTCGCCGACCACAAACCAGATTGCCGAGCTCACGGCGGTCTACGTGGCGCTGTCCCAGGCGCTTAATGAGTTCAAGCGCACCAGGTTCAGCCGGCCTATTTGCGTGGCCACGGACTCGAAATACGCCATCAATTGCGTCACCGTGTGGGTCCATAAATGGCTCAAGAACGGGTGGAGGAACGCCAAGGGCGGACCCGTCGCTAATGCTGAGCTCATCCTGAAGATCTTGCGGCTCCTCGAAGACCTGAACAGTACGTACGCGTCCCGTGGGTATGACTGCATCGTCGCCTTCTGCCACACCCCTGGTCACAGCGGCAACGCGGGCAACGAGGAAGCGGACCGTCTTGCTAATCTCGGCGCAGACAAGTTTACCCTTTACTAATACTCAATTGACAATTGGCTACCCCACATCCGTTCACTACGGGGTCCTAGGGGCGGAGCCCCTGCCACAGGGGGTCTGGGGGACTGGTCCCCCAGGCAATTGGACCCCCTAGTGTATTCGAGGGCCAGCCCTCGAGCTCCCGTAGCGGGGGCTCCGCCCCCAGACCCCCAATTGACAATTGGTTACTCCACATCCGTTCACTACGGGGTCCTAGGGGCGGAGCCCCTGCCACAGGGGGTCTGGGGGACTGGTCCCCCAGTACACTCGGCCCCAGTGTCTTCGAGGGCCAGCCCTCGAGCTCCCGTAGCGGGGGCTCTGCCCCCAGACCCCCGTAACAAGGTCCTGGGTACAATGTCCCAACGCGTAACAAATTCTAGTAACAGCACGTAACGGGGTGTAACAGTACAGACTCCTTTTCTAATACTCAATTGACAATTGGCTACCCCACATCCGTTCACTACGGGGTCCTAGGGGCGGAGCCCCTGCCACAGGGGGTCTGGGGGACTGGTCCCCCAGTGTCTTCGAGGCCAGCCCTCGAGCTCCCGTAGCGGGGGCTCCGCCCCCAGGCCCCCGTAACAATGTCCCAACGTGTAACAAATTCTAGTAACAGCACGTAACGGGGTGTAACAGTACAGACTCCTTTTCAGAAGACACTACGTCCCACGACGGAGTTTTAGGGGCGGAGCCTCTGCCACAGGGATGCTGGGGGGCTGGCCCCCAGTGCCAATTGCCCTGCGACTGCCGAACTGCCTAGTGAGCCACGGCGGTCGCTGGAATATGGGGTGGTGGGAGTTGGGATGAAAAATCCTCGACCCGACAGCAACAATGGTGGGACTGGAAGGATCAAAGTGGGCGAATGCGTCGGACGATGAGGACAGTGTAAAGACATCCAAGCCGCAGCCAGTCAAGGCCAAGGCGGAAAAGTCGTACGGCGGGCTTTTGGAGTCAAAGTGGGCCAACGAGGAGGAGGAGGTGCCGGAGCCGCCCAAGGCACCCAAAAAGGACAGGAGCGAGCCGTCCAAGGCGCACAAGGACAGAAAGGACAGAAAGGACAGAGAGCGCCCGCGAGAGCGCCTCAAGGAGCGGCATGAGCCGAAGGAGAGGCCGGAGAGTGCGCGCAAGGAGAAAAGAGACGAGTCAAAACCCAGACGGGACCGGGCGCGGCGGCGATCGAGCAGACAGGACCGGGACAAGGAGGCTGAGAAGCAAAAGGTGCGGCGGGAGTACGAGGAGAAGCGGCTCAAGAACAAGCTGGGGTGGAGGGGCGACGAAGCGGTCGAGGACCGGTCCAGGGACCTTGCGAGCCGGCTCTCCAAGCTCTCAGTCGAGCGGCGGGCCAAGCCGGTCAGGGACCAGCCGCGAGCCAAAAAGAGCGTGCCCAAGCCGGAGCCCGCTGATACCCGCACTGCTGAGGAGATTCAGGCGGAGATTGACCGGAAACTCGCCCAACTCCAGGACACGTCCATCGACTGGGCGGACGACGACTTTGACGACTGGTAGGGCCTGCGAGCGCTGGTTGACCCGTGTCGGAACCCTTTTCAGGGCCTGGTACCTCAGGGGTAGAGTAATTTTTCATGCACCGGTGCATGAGACAAGCCGTTTAAAGCCGTTTGTTTGTGTTTCGTGTTGTGGGCCAGGCAAAAAAACAAAAAAAATACCAAACATTCTGCACGCAAAGCACTTCTCAAACGCGTCAGATAGAGTTAGTATCGGCCAGTTTTTTGGGAGGAGATACTCGAGCAAAAAACACCACACGAGACACCCATTTGTTTGGTATCGGGCAGAAATGACCTCATCACCGCTGCTAGACAAGTATAACCAGTTCCGGGCCCACCCCAGCGAGGACGCGCTGGGGCGGGGCAGCAATGTCGCGTACATTGCGAGCGGCCTCATGTTCAGGGGCGGTCCCGATATTGTCCAGCACTTTTCGACCGTGGAGCACGAGCTCGATATCAAGGAGGAGGTGCTCAGGGCCCATGAGACGGCGCGGAGCCTGGTGGTGGAGACGGACACGAGCATCACCTTTGCGCGGGGCCACGGCGGTATTGTTCCGGGGCTTAGCATGAACTTCATCGCGGACGAGACGGTCAGGGTGTACATGGTGCATTTGGTCGACTTTGACGACCAGGGGGGCATTGTCGGCATTCGGTACCTGTGGGACCAGGCCACCGTGCTCAAGCAGATCAACGTAATTGGCACCCGGGGTAACGCCTGGCCCGTAGTTGCTGGCGACCAGCAGGTCGACCAGGCGCGGGCTTCGTGTACCGTAGCCGCCAGCTCCCCAGTGTCCCCCAGCGGGTCGACCATGGGCCCCCCGCCCACGACCCCGAAGCGCCAGACCCATGCCCGCACCCAGTCCGCGATCCGGTCGTGGCCGGACCAGGTCAACCTGTTTGATTCGTCTGGGGATGCGATGGACAAGGTGCCGCCGCCTACGCGTGCCATTGAGCCGCCCTCTCCGTCGGCCAAGCCTCCGCATCGGTCCCTCCACGAGATTATGGCCATGGCGGACGCGCCACCCCAGCCACAGTCACAGCCACCACCGCCTCAACAGGCGCCACCGCAGCCACCGCAGCCACCGCAGAACCACCACAGGGCCCAGTCGCGGTCCTCAACGTTTACGTTGTTTGGCGAGAACGACGAGCCGGCCCAACCATATGTGCGACTCGTGGGTGGCGGCGGCGGCGGTTACGCAGACTCGAAAAAGGGCCTCAAGCCCAACTGGACCCAATGGACCTATGGTAATTAGCATTTCTAGCATAATGAACTTTACATGTACTGACCTGAAATTCAAATCGCTCATTTATACGTTATCAAATGATTCCATATCAGTAACTCGTTCAAATCTACGAACCGACCATAAAGATTTATTGTATATACCCTATAGAATGGGCAATTTACACCTACCGTATTCAATCTTTGATCTGGGGTTCTAGGGGCGAAGCCCCTGCAACAGGGGGTCTGGGGGACTGGTCCCCCAGGTAATTGGACCCCCTAGTGTCTTCGAGGGTCAGCCCTCGAGCTCCCGTATCGGGGGCTCCGCCCCCAGACCCCCGTAACAAGGTTCTGGGTACAGTATACCACAGATTCGAACGAGAAATAAGGCAGATTTCTATCCAGGTTATTCGACAAGGTAATCGCAGAATGTGATTCAAAAGATTATTGGGATGTATCTGACAAAGGACTATGCTATGATGAATTGGGCCAACAGCGACTCTCAGAAGGATATACAGAATGCGCAATTCTTGTATATGAGCCAGCTTGGCGTTGATGATTTGAATCGGTGGAAACGGCCGTGGTACTGTAAAGCCAATCCCACAGCTATCAATATATTATCTGAAACAGTATCTGCTTGGTAGTATGAACTTGGGCATCACAATAGTTTAAACAGCCTTAGCTACAATGGCCTTACAATTATGAGAAACATGGAAAAGAACCCATTGGCTGTGTTCATAAAGTACCAAGCATGGTCATACTGATCTGATAATGGTCGGTGCTGGGATTGTATCGCCTAGGAGCCACCACCAAGCACTATGCTGGTTCGTAAGGCTTTCATATTGATTTGTAGAACTGTCTGGTAGAATAATATCCAGCCACAACCCCTTGGACCCCCCTGCAAAGGCTCTACTGAATCATCCTCAATGCCAACAACTCACAGTCTAACTAATCATATTACAGTGTAATCTCGTAATCAATACCGTTCCATAAATCACCACCGGGCTATAACAGCGGTCCCGGAACTCTCGTCTATGCCAATTGTCTACCACAATTAACGCCTCATACTCTACCGCCCGCCATATACGCCAAATACCCTGTGATCCCATCGCCCGGGCTTATCACCGGGGCACCGCAAACGATCATTATCATCCCAAAGGCGGGTCTCGTGTCTACCCCGATAACCCTCCCCAGCCTACCCCATACAATCACGCCTTGTAACAGATACAATGAGCCGTCTAAGGCCATTCCGACAGGCGAAGCGGTTGTTTTCTAACGGCCCTTACATCACCGCACCGCGGCCCTGGCAAAAGTCGCTCCGGACGTCGCTGGGGCTGCTATTCGCAGCCGTAACTGGCATTTCCGGGTACACCGTCTACAAGGTGGGCTACTGCGGCGAGGCGCTCTTCCTACCGCTGTGGTTCTGCCCGCGGGAGCGCCGTCCGCTGGGCTCCGAGGTCGACCGCGAGCTGCTGCTTGACCTGGTCAAATCAAAGTTGCATGACCGTCTCTCGGTAGACGAGGAGGTCCACCTGCTGCTCGGCACGCCGGTCAACTTTGACGACCATTCGGCCGAGGACGAGTACAAGATCTTCATCCGCACCTCGGAGCCGGGGATCAGAGGGGTCGTCATTGAGCCCTCGTGGTCCGTGTCGCTGACAGCACGCCCGTTCATGTCCCGTAGCGGAATTGACCGCGTACTGGCCCCGTACCTGCCGGGGATGGCGGATAGCGAGGACGCGGTGAGCCTGCCCAATGACCCGCCGCAGTACAACCGGTTCCGCGACGCGGTGGTGCAGGGGCGCGTTACAGTGACGGGGGACGCCTATTACTCGCGGCTCCGAAAGTCCCCATTGGTAGACAAGTCCGACGCCAATGCGCCGCCCAAGGCCATACTCGAGTTTATCGCCATACAGAGCCTCGACCACCCCAAGTCGGCGCCCAAGTTCGTCCACGGGACGCTGCATGTTAAAGATAGCGCCACCGGAGAGGTGGCCAGCAGGAGACTGTGGTAGAAGTATTTATTGTATCCAACTAACCATTACACCGCTCGAGGCTACATGGGCAATTGTACTGGGGGACCAGTCCCCCAGACCCCCTGTGGGCAGGGGCTTCGCCCCTAGAACCCCATAGCAATTGGACGGGGGTTTGGGGGTTCCACCCCCAGCTACGGGAGCTCGAGGGCTGGCCCTCGAATACGCTACGCGAGCAATTGTACTCCCAGACCCCCTGTAGCTCCGCTGCGGGAGGCTCATCTAACCAGAAACCTGTAATGTTACGCATTGTTACTAGAATTTGTTACGCGTTGGGACATTGTACCCAGGACCTTGTTACGGGGGTCTGGGGGCGGAGCCCCCGCTACGGGTGCTCGAGGGCTGGCCCTCGAAGACGCTACACCCCCAATGACCTGGGGGACCAGTCCCCCAGACCCCCTGTTGCAGGGGCTTCGCCCCTAGAACCCCAGATCAAAGATCGAATACGGTAGGAGGTATAAATGCAATTGCCCATTCTATAGGGTATATACAATAAATAATCTAGAACTGGACAAACACATGCTCTAAGATTTTTCTAGTCTTGAGCAGGTTCATCACGCGCAGTCGCTCGTTGGCCAAATGAGCGCCGTCGCTGGCCTGGCCGCACGGCAATTGTAGCGCCCGAGCAGGCGGGAACAGGTTCTCAAGCACCGGTACGACTGGGATAGACCCGCCTTCACGGATGAACAGCGGGTCGACCCCGCCCCACGCGTCCTTAATGGCGCTGCGCATGAGCTGGTACGGCTTGGAATGGGGGTCCCCGACCCACGGCAGCGCTTCATTGGCAAAGGTGATGGAGAGAGTGTTGGAGGAAGAGCACTGCTTGCTGAATTGAGCGCGCAGGTGCTGCACCAAATTCTTCTTGATGGTCGCCAGGTCCTGGTCTGGCACGATTCGGAACGACACCTGCGCCGACACAGAGGCCGGGATGACCGTGGCATTGCCGGGACCGCTGACGCTGACCCGGTGGATCGTCATGGACGGGTATCGCCACTTCTTCATCAGCGTGTCCTTGTCGTGCTTGTGGTGCGTCTCGCGCACAATGGCCTCGTAGAGCTCTTCTTCCCACTTGTCAATCTTGCGCACCGAGTCGTAAAACCCGGGGATGGTGATCTTGTTTGTGCCGTCGGCGAGGGTCGCCAGCAGCTTGACAATGTCCAGCGTCGGTTCCGGGAACAGACCGCCATGGACACCCGAGTGGAGGTCGGGGCGCCCACTGGAGATTTCAATGTTACAGTTGATGGTGCCTCGAAGACCATAGTTGAGGCACGGCGTCGAGTCGTCGAGCCAGTACGAGTTGGACAAGAGCATCCAGTCAATGTCGCCAATGAGGGCGCGGTGCTTGGTGACCCCTTCCTCAAACCCGAAACTGCCATTCTCTTCCTCGCCCTCGATTAAAAATACAATGTCGTTCTCGAGCTTGCCCGTCTGGTGGAGTTGCGCTGCCGCGTATATCGCCGCCGTGGTCGGGCCCTTATTATCGGACACTCCACGGCCATACAGGTATCCATTGCTCGGCGTGAGCTCGAATGGGTCTGACCGCCACTGCGTGTCGCTCTTGGGGGCGTCAATGACATCGTAGTGGCCGTAGAACAGGATCCGCTTGCTGCTGCCGTTGGTCGCGGATCCTTTAAATAGACCATATACAATGGGGTTGCCACCACGCTCGAGTGGAATGAGCTGCGATTCAGCGCCGAGTCGCCGCAGCAAGTTGCGCATATACGAGGCACATCTTCGGCAGTCATTGGCATATTGGCCCTGGGGGCCCGAAACCGTCTTGTACGCCACCAGGTTGCCCAATGTCTTGATCATCGTGTCGTCGTCAATAGGGCCGCTCCGGAGCATGTCAAACTCGGCATTGGGGGATCGCGTAGCCTCAATTAACAACCCAATGTCCCATACTGCCACGGTAGAATCGCTACCGCCCGTGATGAGCTTGGCGGTTGGGGCAGTGCCCCAAATGACGCTGCACAGAATCTGGCCCTCGTGGGCCTTCCATCGCAGGTCTGCGGTCAACTTGGGAGACCATTTGTATACAGAGCCGCCCGATCCCTTGAAAAGACAATCTCCGCGCATGGAGAGCGACATGACGTCCGCCTGGTCCTGCGTAGCCCCCCGGTCCACCCGCATTTTCTGCATTGTATCCAGATCAAAGGTCATGACCATACCATTGGCAAGCCCACAGTACAAAAAGCCGTCCTCATACGCCATGGAAAGCACCCCGCTCTCTTCCTCGGTGGTAAACGTGCGCTTGAGCCGCGGATGGCCGTCTAGCAGCTCCCACACCTTGACTGTGCCGTCTCCACCGCCGGAAATGAGCACCTCTGAGCCATTGGCAAGCTCACCAATAAGCATCGTGTACACATACCCGTAATGCGCAAACTGAATGACGTTTTCTGGGTCCACCTGTAACAAATGGTGCTCCGTTTTCTTGGGTGCCCCTTTACACTGCTGCTGCGAAGGGGACATTTTGCCGCCCGGACCCTTGGAGTCAAAGAACCGGTCGAACCTCAATGAGGGAAGCCGGCTCGGATCAGACGTCTCGTGAGCCGCCCGCTCCGAGAGCTTGATCCACTGGATCGAGGTGTTCTGGGCACCAAAGTAGAGTGTCTGGCTCCCCGGAGCCCAGGCAAGCGAGAAAATGTCCCCCACATCATAGACGGAGTAGACGGTGTACACCTCAGTGAGCCGCTCCAGATCCCACACTTTGACGAGCGAATCACTGGCCCCGGTGACTAGCAGCTGTGATCCCGGCAGAACCGCCATGGAATAGACACTTCCATTGTGGCCGTGAAGTCGGGCCACCTCGTCATATGTCGCCAAGTCGTACACGATGATCTCACCGCCCTGGGTGCCCGCCAAAACCCGGTTCTTCGTCGTCGCGAGAGCCAGGATCGACTGGTTGGTGCTCCACCGGTGGAGGAGAGAAGGAGGGCGGAGCCCCTGATCGTGATGCGCCTCGTCATCCGACAGCGTTGTCAGTGCCGTACCGAGTCCGTATGACAGCGACGACAACGAGTCCGTCGAATACGCCATTGTCCAAAAAGCCTTCAAAAATTGGTGGAAATGGTATCAATCAGTCATGGATCGTTCTTACGGTGCGGCGGTGCCGCGGGGGCCGCCTAAACAAAACCGGTTGGGGTCTCCAACCCTTGACGGGAGAGCCATGGCGCAATGATCGCTATAATGAGCAAATGGTGATTAGATTGGGGATAGGGGGGCATTGCTGCTCAATTAAGGGGAGTGCGGCGAAGATGGGCCTTTGAATACCCCAAAGTCGGTACGGGGGTTAATTTCATCCTCTTCTGGTTCAGTAATGCAATGAAGTGCATTATCAGGCAGAAGCCGAGACCATTAAATGAATTGTGGGCATCACCGAATTCCTCGTGATTATTGCTAATGCGTTGTGCCGCGGCGTATGGCCTACTTATAACTATTCTTACCTACATGCCTATACTTGATTTTTGTATTGTTACCAGTAAATATCTGCACTTGCCTGTAACATCTATTCTTGTTACCTGTACCATCTATTCTTGTTACCTGTACCATCTATTCTTGTTACCTGTACCATCTATTCTTGTTACCTGTACCATCTACACTTGTTATATGTACCACCTATATTTGCTACCTGTACTACCTATACTTGTCTACACCCCTTGTTAATAATAATCATCCAAACTTGTTGCCTGTCCACTTACACTTGTTACGATAAAGTATGATTCGTAGTCGATGGGCAATCGTATACCTCTAACATTATCCCCACAATGTAATAGACATTCGATTGTACAATCTTTCTCATCAGTATTGGTTCTGATGGCATGCAGTCCAGTCGTGTAAAATGAGCGCTGCAAAACTTGTCCAAAGCCATCGAGATCAAAAATCGAGGCCATCGAGATCAATAGATCATTATTGTTGCTGGATTACACCTTGGAAATTGTTAATTCAATAATACATTCGTGATACAATAAATAATCGTTAGGATGCTGTAGGGGTACTAGTCGGCGCTGGACCGTAGCTAATACACCACCCGTACCAAGTACGCTTAAGACACTTTTGCGGCGGTTCGGTTATAGTGCTCGTAATAGTAGTAGTAGGCTGCGAAGGGGTCGTTGAAGTAGTGGTAATAGGCACTGGAGACTGCGTAGTCGTCGGGTCGTTGGAAACAAACTTCCAGTCGAAGCAGTCAATGCAAGGCGGGGGCACGACACACTCTGGAGTCGAGTTGTACTTCTCAAGCACATCATTAATGACCGTGAGAATACGATGGTTGACCATGGAGACATGCCACCCGTAGTCGCGGACCACATCGTAGACACAGACAAGTCCCGAGTGGCACTTGGTCTCCATGGCATATCCAGCGATCCAACACGAGGACCCGGCTCCGTTACAGACCCCCATGTAAATAGGGTCTGCCGTGTGGCCCACATGCCATACATGGTCCTCCCACACCGGCACGCCTGGCGGCATGGGCAGGTGGAGCCGTTTAGTAGCGAGCAATTCGGGCGGGGCCTCGAATCCTACGGCCGGGAGACCATAGGTCCTCCCTAGCAAAGCACTCAATGAGCCGCCCAACGAGTGGCCCACAACCCAAATGTTCGAGTCGGGATAAATACTCGTCACGTTGCGGTAAAGGTCCAATGCGGCGCGGTAGTAGCGATCCTCGCGATACAAGTTGTCCTCTAGGCACTCGTCGCTACAGGTGTACGACTCCCCCGTGTAGCAGTCGCAAACCGTGTTCCACAGGTACGAAATGCGAGCGCAACAGCACGAGAAGAGCAGATTGTCGTTCACCTTATCGTTGGTCGCCGTATCACCACCATTGTCAAAGATGGCGGCACTGGTGCCCTTAATACTGATAACTACGGTGGAATTGGCCTCGTCTGCAAACACATAGCCCCGTAACCCGTCCCCGGTCCACCCGTGAGAGTCGGCCAAGTCCCATGGATCAGTCACGTTAAGCCAATCCCCTTGGTACGGCTCGTCGACGTACGAGTCCTGGCACATACGTGCCAGGGTAATCATCGTGTCCCGGTCCGTCAGGTCTGGTACGGGCACCAGGTCGTCCGACCACTCGTGTTCAACCGCGGCCGCCTGGGGGTTAGTGCGGCGGTAGGTCAGGTACGACTCGACCGAGTCCGGGGACCGGTCGGCCAGGTGGCGGATGACCTGGGGCTTTGACTTGAGTGAGAACTCGGTCGCCGTAAGGGCGGTGAGTTCCTGATCTGGGGGCGGCAGGTCCAGTCTCGCGTGTTTAATGTGGCGGTCTTCAGTGCTACGGTGGAGAATGTGCCTCATACGGAGCCCGTGGCTCGCGGTATATAGCTGTTTAGGTTCTATTGGGTCCGGTACATGTCGATAATTGAAATAGAGCACGGCAATGACGGCTAATCCCGCCAGTAATGCTCGTAGTGCACCCATTGGCGGTCTTCAGCTGTCTAACCTTGTTTAGTGAACGAAAGAGGGGGGAGTGGTAAAATGATAGAGTGATGTTTGTGTCAGACGCGCGCGCAGACGTTGGGACATTACAGCCGTGCGACGCAGCCGTTCCGGGTAATCCCGCCCCGACCCCCGCCGCTTATCACCTAGGCTCTATCCACTATGGCAAATTGGCTAGAAATCTACATAATTGCCCGTAAACAAACTGTACCAACGTTTTCGCCAACCGCCTCCACCGTTGGCCAATTGCGTACATTCCACCTCCCGGGTCTCGAATCGCCAGAAACGTGGTGTGGCGAAGCCAGAGGGGAGCGGCAGGGGGAAAAAATTTGAGCCGCGCGCGCACGCCAGCACTGATACCGTCGGGGAGGACACCCTCAGGAGGTGGGAGGGTGACGAATTCGAGAGGGGGATCCCGTACTGCTTCTCCTGTAAAACCCGGCAGACAGGCTTCCAGTGGATAGGACAACGAAACCAGCTCTTTCCTACACTCCCAGGACCCACCACAAGTAGAGAGAGAGAACCTGCCATGAAGTTTGAGGCTCAGGAGGCGCTCACGCTGACGCCGTCGCCGGAAGAGTCCCACGGGTTGTCGCCAGACGACTATGATTCGGGGCACCTTGACCAGAGCGAGGTGAGCACGCCCACAGGGCCGCCTGCCCGTAACTCGCTCATCCACGAGCAGATCCTCCAGGGGGAGCAGCTCCGGTTCGACCTGGGCAAGGAGGAGCACTTTGATTTGAGCGAGCACCTCCATATGGACATGTTGGCGGTAAGCCCGCCGCCGCAGGAGCCGCACCACCACCAACATCAAAATCACCAGCAGCTGAGCCCGGCGTCAAGCACGGCACAGAGCTCGCCGTCGGGGTCGAGTATTAACCTTGCCGCCGCCAATGGGCCGCTCTGTGCCCCCAAGGCGGAGCTGGAGTTTGGCCGCGACGTTGTCGTGGCGAGCGCCACTGCGGCGGTGGCGCCTGAGGACTTTGCGCCACACTTGTTTGAAGACACGGCGGGGCTGCCTCATCAGCTCAAGATTGAACCGCTCCCGGCCAAATCGCGAGTCGAGACGCAGATCAAGGTGCAGATGAACATGTATCCGCCGCCCAATGAGCGGCTTTTACACTTGCCCGCGGATACCATTTCCAAACCCAAGCTTCAGCTCAAGCACCCGTTCGAGCCGTCTCCCGCTACACTGCTGCTTGATACGGTGGTGGTGTGCGATGGGGACCGCGACCGGTGCGTCAATATGTGCGAGCGGTGTATTAAGCGGGAACGCAAGCGAGCGTCGCGTAAAAAAGTCCGGCTCCCTGTCGAAGAGGCACATTGGAGCTCAGACCGGGAACGGCGGGTCATTGTGTTCAACTGTAAGGAGGTTATCGAGATGGGCCGTGTTTGCGACGTGGAAGTCGACGGTAAAATGCGCCAGAGCCTGGAGATTGAGCTCCCGATGCGACTGGCGTGCTACTGTCGACACCATCGAGAGAAAACTGGGTTTAGGTAAGTTGTTGAATCTCCAGTGGAGGTTTACTCAGGGGGGATTGTCGCTGCAGCTTTCACATGCGATTTTATGCACCGTCAGACCGACCCCCACTGATCACGATCACGATGAGGATTAAAGTACTAACGGGCAATTTCTAGGGTGTTTTTTGTAATCAAGGATTATAGCGGCCGGGTGCTTGCGAGAGGAACCTCTTCACCAGTAATGATCACGGACGACCACAAGGCAGTGTCCACTGGCCAGCGGCCGTCGAGCGGGAGTGTTAGCTGTAGCGCGTCCTCGTCTTCAGAGGCGGAGCCCAATGCGAAGCGCCAGAAGCGAATCGACGAGTTCCGCCAGCCCAAACCACAGGCTAACGTTAAACAGTCCCACCGGTCGCGAGGGTCCGTGACGAGTATCTCTTCGGGCATCTTGTCCCCGCCCTCGGCGTCGAACCACTCGGGGATCTCCACCGCAGCCACTTCACCAGTGGTCAGCGACCGGATGGCCCCCAACAAGACGTTTGACTTTAGCTTTGCGCTCGATAATGAATTGGCGCCCAAACACCAGCCACAGCCGCAGCCACAGGTACCCAAAGAAGCTGCTTCGTATCCAACAATTCACCGCATTATCCCTGCTTCGGGGAGCATTCGCGGTGGGATTGAGGTAACTCTGTTGGGGTCCAACTTTGTGCCTGGGTTGGTGGCCAAGTTTGGCGAGAATTGCTCTATTAGCACCCAGACCTGGAACAGCACCACCATTGTGGCCCAGCTACCCCCGTCCCCCGTCCCGGGCCCCGTGGTGGTGTCGTTTGAAGGGATCCCCGTGGGGGATTCCCAGGTGTTTAGCTACGTGGACGACACTGACCGCCAGCTCATTGAGCTGGCGCTGCAGATTGTGGGGATGAAGATGAGCGGCCAGTTGGAGGATGCCCGAGATATTGCGCGCCGCATCATTGGCTCCAGCAATATCGCCGGCATGCGCCAACTGGAGCAGGGGCTCGGTGGTAACAATGGCAACAACAATTACCGATCCGCCGTGTCGCTGGGGCGACTTGAAGGGCTGTTGCTCAAGTGCTTTGAGTTTATGGAGCTGTTTGACACTGGCGACGTGGCGCGGTGGCAACTGACCAACCACGATGGCCAGAGCGCCATGCACCTGGCCGCGTGCCTTGGCTTTGACGAGCTGTGCGAGTACATGCTGGACCGGGGTGCGTTCATTGACGTGCTAGACAAGAATGGATGCTCTCCGCTGCATTTCGCCGCGCTGCACAACCAAGAGCACGTTATTGACCTGCTCATCTCGCGGGGTGCCTCCGCGTACAAGCGGACCTACACGGGCGCGACCATTCTTGAGCTTGTGGACGACGACTTGCGAGCGGATCTTATTGACCGGTACGTCATTGAGTCCCCCGCGGCGTCTGCAATGAGCTCGCAGTACCCGTCGGACGTGTCCGACGACGAGGAGGACGAGGAGACGGTAGACGCTACCAACGAGGCTGCCTTGGCGCGGGCCGTGGCAGGGGGCCAGCCGTCCATCTCGCAGAACATTACCGAGTACTTCAACGGACTCCGGGACAATGCCGTGAATTCGTACCAGGAGTTTGTCGACCAGCCGTTTTGGAACAAGTTCATTCCTGAGCGGTTCGCCACTACGCCGCCCGCCGCCGCGGTCCCTCCGCCGAGCTACGACGATATCTTCCCCGACGGTGGGGCATCGAGCGCGGTGGACTACTCTACGGCAGTGGTGGACGAGCCAAAGCCTGCGGCGGTGCGCCAGCGGCGCAAGTCGTCGCGGTCTCAGTCGACGGAGGAAGAGGTGCTCCAGGCGTGGCAGGACAAGCGCAAGCAGCTCAACAATGACCGCATGCTCTTCTTCTTCTGGCTCCCCGTGCTTATCTTCACCCTGGTGTGGATATCCATGAAGTGCGTCAATTACATGAACCACGCCGACACGAACTGGCTCAAGGACTCGGTGACGAGCCTGGGCAAACGAGTGTTCAACATTCCTCCTCCGCAGCACCCGCCGCACCCTGTGACGAACAATTAATGAGACATGACCATTATATATTTATCTTTGTTAGATGCGTTGATTCGCTGAGTATTTTAATGATATCTGAAACCATACCGGCTACGCTTCGGCCCTGCCCACCAATTGCTCCGTAACGTCTTCGAGGGCCAGCCCTCGAGCTCCCGTAGTTGGGGGTTCCACCCCCAAACCCCCGTTCGACTGTTATGGGGTTCTAGGGGCGGAGCCCCTGCCCACAGGGGGTCTGGGGGACTGGTCCCACAGGGGGTCTGGGGGACTGGTCCCCCAGGTCAATTGGTCGCGTAATGTCTTCGAGGGCCAGCCCTCGAGCTCCCGTGGCGGGGGCTCCGCCCCCAGACCCCCCGTTGGATTACTGGAGTACTAGGTCTATTCAAAGTACTCTACCTGGTACTGCGCGCCGGTGTCCTCGGTGCCGATGAAAATGTCTCTACTGGCGACGACCTGGAGCTCGCACGACCTCATGGCCAGCGGGTCCCCCTTTACACCCTTGCCGCCGTTTACGCCCTTGGCCGCTGCGTGTTTAGTCGTTTTGAGTAGCACGCCGTTCATAATCTCGAGAACCTCCTTGACGGCCTTCTCCAGGCACTGGTCGCTCGACGCGTACTGCTGGGTCTTGGCGACCATGAGCGCCGCAAACAGGTCGCCCGTGCCGGTAAAGTACGAGTCAATGGCCTGGAATCGGTAGTAGAACGGCTTGTCGCCGACGCGGGACCCGACCGAGATGAGTTCTGGGGACCCGGGCAGCTCGAGCGACGAAATAACCACATTTTTCACCTGGTACGTGTCGTGGAAGATGTGCAATGCCTTGGTGATGTCCTCCAGAGAGTTGATTTCCATGCCGCACAGAATCTCCGCCTCGAACTTGTTCGGGGTGATGAGATCGACCTTGCCCGACTTGAGGATCGTCTTGTAGATGGGGATACACTCCTCGGAGACGTAGAGGGTACCATTGTCCCCGAGCACGGGATCAAGCAGCCACAGCGCCGCGGGGAACCGCTCCTTGAGGTCGACGCCTATCCGCCCCACCGCCTCGACGGCGTCGGCAGAGGGGACGTACCCGGTCAGGAACGCATCGTAGGGGAACTCGCGCTCGACGAGCTTGGCGTAGATCGCCTCCACCTCGCCGGCGGTGGTCTTGGTACCCGACCATGATCCGTACCCCGTGTGGTTCGAAAACTGCACCGAGTTGAGCACGTCCACGTCCCACCCGAGCACCTGAAGCGGGAAGGTCGCGGCGCGGTTGCCGACATACCCGTGGACTACGTGGGACTGTACGGACAGGATCCGCTTCGGAGAGCTCATCTTTAGTCGTTGGATCTATATAAGTGGATAGGAGTACGCCGTGCGGTGAATTGGGGGTCGCTCTTTGCAGGACATGACTCAACCGAGCAGTGCGGGGCACCCCGACCCAAAACTGGTTCTACTGTCTATATCACTACTAGCAAGAGCAATTGACTGGTCTCGGGGCTCCTCGACGGCGTTGGCGACCGCTACGAGCATCCGGCTTGGCTCCATGCCGAAGCCGCCCTTGCGGCTTGGATCAGCCGCACCGAGTCCCACGTCGCGGAACTCCGAAATGAGCCGCCTGCGCAGGCGACCGTTGGGAGCTGGGCCCCCTTTAGTACCGGACAAATTAATACCGACATTGCGTCAAATCAACCCCGACTTTGAGATTAGCACGAGATGGGGTCGAAAACGCTGGGCCATTTGAACCTCGAGTACCCGCTGTTTGCGGTACGGATTGCAGGCGATTCCATGCAGATTGCCGCTGCGGGTGGCGGCGGGGAGGGCCGTAATGGCGTCAAGAACAAGGTGTCGATAGTGATTGCCAACGAGGACCCCAACGACCCCGACGCCGAGGTGGGCGTGTGGAAGGAGGAGGAGTTTGAGTTCCCCACTGGGGAGGACAACCCGACCTCAATGGCACTCCAGGAGGAGCGGCTTTACGTCGGGGTGAACCGGGGGGAGGAGAGCGTCAAGAAGGGGGACAATGACCACCTGCGGGTGCTCGACTTTGATTTCGCGCAGGAGCTCAAGACGCACCAAATCTTCACCAATGAGGTGGTCCCGGCCGGGGAGTACCAAAAGTGTACGGTGGCGAGTGCGCATTTGCTCGCCATTAGCTCCTCGGGGGCGCCGGGGCACCTGTTTGTGCTCCACGGGCGTACGCTCAAGGTTAAATACCACGTCGAGACCAAGCAGGAGATTAACGACCTTCACTTCTCGCCGGACGGGAAGCGATTGTTGGTGGTGCTTGGTGGGGAGATGATGGTGCTCGACGCGGCCACTGGTAAGCAAAAGGCAGCGGTGGCTCCGGAGAGCGGGACAGTGTTCTGTAAGGCGCGGTTTATAGACGAGGAGACTGTAGTGGCGGCGGTGAATCTGCGGACGCGTAAGGGGGCGTTTGTGCACCGGTATGCGGTGGCGGAGGAGAGCATTGAGCTGGTCAAGGCCAAAAAGGTCAAGAGCATAAAAGCCGTGACGGCGATGGATGCCCGGGGCAAGTACATTGCGCTGGGGTCCTCGGACCTGGCGATTGCGTTAGTGTCGACCACGAGTCTGTCGACGCTCGAGGTGAAGCCCAATGTGCATGATTTTGCCATTACGGCGGTTGAAATAAGTGCCTCTGAGACGCTAGTGGTGTCGGTGTCGGCGGCGGGGACGCTCAACGTGCTTCAGATACCCAAGGATGGCGAGTTCCACAGGACACGGGCCACGGTTATCTGGTCCACCGTGTCGCTGTTGTTGACGGTGCTGGTGGCCATCATTTTCCAGCTGCTCATCAAGCATCAGATCATTGACTCGCTTTCGGTGGGGCGGCTCCTGGACGATATCAGCTCGCGGGGGTCGGGGCTATTTTTGTCGCCAGAAAAGACTGCTCCGAGCCGTGTCGAAGAGACCGAGCCCGAGTTGCCCCAGCCCGTGGATGAGGAGGTTGAGACGGTCATTGACACTACGTTGACCTCTGCCGAGACGATGATCGTTACCGGTGACGCAGAGACGCTGGAGGTTACCGATAAGCCCGCTACTAACGATGGCCCGCAAAGGGCCGCTGAGAAACTGCTCTAATCCGTGTAACATTGTTACGATATGTATTGATATTATTTGAGCTTTGGTCCAGAATATGTAGACAAAATGGAACTCTATCTTTCACTCAAATCTGATATCTGCCAAATCTGATCAATGTCCAGGATGGCCAAATCTGATCATATCCGGGATGGCCAAATCTGATCAAATCCGGGATGGCCAAATCTCATCAAATCCGGGATGGGCTCGCTGAAATCTGATCAAATCCGGGATGGGCTCGCTGAAATCTGATCAATTGTCCAGGATGGGCTCATTTGCGTTTCCTGTGCCGTTTCCCGTAGCGCTTTCCGCAGCGCTTTCCGCAGCGCTTTCTGTCTTCTTCTTGACCGATGCCCTTGCCTTGGCAATGAGCGATGCAAAATCCGACTCGCTGGACTTGTACCCCGGAATGGCCTCGGGGCTTTTTCGTTTACTCAACCCGGCAAGTATACTCTCCCGCTCCTTGAGCTGCGCCAACAGAACCCTACGCGGCTGCGGCCGCTTGGAGTCCGCATTGGCGTTCCATATCGTCATCCACTCCCGGTGCCGCTGCTGCAAAGCCGCCTTGTTCCCCACCGTAGGCACCCCTAACCGCCCCAGCAGCTTCCGCAAGTCAGCCTCCTTGTACATGTTGTATGCAATGGCCGAGATCTTCTTTGTCATGTCCTCAGTGGGCTCTTTGGACCCGAAGAAGCGCCCCGGGGACCCTGACGGAGACCGCGTCTTCTGGCCACCACCGCCCTTCAAACACTCCATAATATGCTTAGTCTCAATGTCCTTGATCTTCATGTACTTTCCACACACTGGACAATTGCCGTACCCCACATCAAGCACCTCAACGTCGTCATAATCCTGATCTCCATCATCGTCAACCACCTCCACCACTTCGGATAACTTTTGGCGCTTCCGTGAAGATCGCCGCAGGTTCTGAGGACTCTCTACCTCTACCGCATCCGTCTGGACGCTCTTCTCGCTGTAGTCGTACTCCCCATCAACCCGCTTGATCGTAGTGTACAGGTGATCCCGGCTCGATCTGTACATATCGACAAGCTCCTCTATGACCATGTTCTTACGCAGCGTGCTGCTCTGGATCTCTGACCGACACACCGGGCATCGTGCGTCCGTGTTGAGATAGCTGCGGATACATAGCGAGCAGAACGTGTGACAGCAAGTAGTGATCACGGGCGCGTTGAGGAACTCCTTGCAAATATGGCAGGTCAGTGTCGTCTCAAACGCAGTTAGGAAAGGTACCTGCGTCGACTTCCAGTCACTGGGGTCCGTCAAGTCTGGCTGCGTCGTCATGTCGTCGACGCGGATGAAAATATCAGTGTCGCGCTTTACGCGTCCCCGACGTGAACATTTTTTCATTACTAATCCCATTTAGGAAATTACCATCACGCAAACCGTATTCCATTGGTCGATATTGTTACACGGCAATTATCGTCATTGGCCAATCGATATTGCTACTAAATATGTGAATCGGGACGATTATATATATAGCGAATTAGCACCAGGTAAACACTGGGGGCTTGGAGGTGATAGTCTGCAGCCGCTCAATGATGACAGTGCGCGACGCAACCGTCTTTGAAGCACTCTCCTCGGCGTAGGAAAACCCAATGTCGTTGCTTCGGGGGACAGTGCGAAGCTGTGAACTTTCACTGGTGTTCCCCTCGCTGTCAGTGATGAGCTCGCGCCATAGACTCCCTCCGCCATGGGTGATATCATGAGCCCGCAGTGAAGAAGCTCCCGAAGTGGAAGCAGACCGTTTACCCGGAGACACAATAGCGTCCGCTTTCTTCCGCTCGCTCTCGAGCTCTCTATATTTGGCCTCCAGTGGTAGTGATCCGGGCCCAATTGAGTGCCGCGACACCTTTGTGGGCCCTGGTTCCTGGGTCTGGAGAAACGGGAAACTGCTGAGCTTTGTGATATCACCGTTTCCTTCAACAGGTCGGGTCGTATCCGGTCCGTCATCGTCCCACATGGGGGTGTTCATGGCACTGGCCACAGTCTCTACTGGTACTTTGACTGGGACCTCCATCTCATCATCCCACACCATGACCCGGGTGCGGCGGGCCAATTCAAGCGGGCCCTGGTCCTCTGTCTTTAGGGTTTCAAGCACGTTGAACGCCTGGCCCTTGAGCACCGCTAGCTGGCGCTTCCACATGCGCTCTTTAAAATCTGTATCGCGCTGAAAAGCCCGCTTCAATACAACGGTGGTATCCTGCCACCACTCTAGTGATGATAGTATAGGAATAAAATGGTCTTTGGTCCGTTGCGAAAACGGCTGGCCTACCAAGGATAGCGGCAAGAACAACCATCCGAATGGATAGGACCGCCATTCATCAGGGTGCTTCCACGGAAATGCCAGGCCCGAGTCGATCGCGCCAATCTTAAGCACCGGATGCTTCTCTCCACCGCCGCCGTCGTCTTCCCATTCTATGCCAATCATCCAGTTGTCCAGCCCACGGTCCGTATTGCGCATGATGTAGTCAAGAATCACTAGTTTCTCCAGTTCCTCCCGAAACTGCTCAAGCACCGGCTTGGTCCAGTGAAATACTGGAACATCTCCATCTGTATACCGCTGAGTAGCAGGCCAGTTCAAGTGCCCGCTCTCGGGCAACGGGTATATTCTCAAAAACTCGTTAGCTTGCAGGTAATTGTGCAAAAATAACTGAAAGCTCCCGATCTTGGTAGGCAGCGGGGTTCCCTTATTCTCGTACCGCCGCCGTTCCATGTATGGGTAATAGAATTTCGGGGACGAGAGCTTTATAGTATCAGTGTACGGTACAATGTTCGTTTGAAGCTGCCGGTCGAGGATACTTGCTGCAGACTCGCAAATGTATCCCGTATTTGGAATCAAACAGCTGCGCCCGAAAAAACAGGGGAAAATGGTACGGTGAATCCACTTTGTCCATTTGGGCGACAATGGTCCATACGGTTCCTCGTCTTTGGGCTTGAATACCCCCACCACCTGGCCGTTCGTGCCGCGTACAAAGTAGCTCCCCGAGCTCCCCGAGGATATGAGCACCGGATCTATTCCATTACTGAATGCCAGGCGCGCGTCTCCAACAATTGCGTCAAACGCTTGGGGGGTTGTCCCTTGGAGCCCGTATCCCGGATGAAGCACAAACGGCCTCGTCCCGGGCGGTAGCTTGAACACAGAGTAGTATATCTCGTTGGTTTTAATTGGATGAGTCTTGGGCTTGAGCAGCTCTCGACTATACTTTTTGAGCTCGTTTTTCCATCTCTCAAAGGCGCTATTGAGCGTCTTGAGCGAGATCACCGAGGAAGCTCGCCGCCGGGGCCTAGTAGCCGGTCCTGGCAGCAGACCCTCGTCCTGACGCCCAAAATATGGCTCTGGACTATGCACATCGCTGTCGCTGAGCACTCCATCTTGCGGCTCTTCAGTGGGACGGTAGTCGGGGCTCTCCAGCAGCCGCTGGTCGACTGAGAGCGCCAGCGCGTCGACATAGGAGTCCTCTGGGCTCGATGGTGGATCTATGGATGGCATGGCTGCACCATGCTCTCCCTCAATTGCGAGTTATCGGGTCTATCGGTGGGGTGCTTTGACGGCTGTTGGTCGCTGCACTCGGTGCATAATCGGAACAAGGCTCCCCCACCGATCTCACCACCGGTAACCTTATCGTTTGCCTCGGAAGATGGCCATTTATAGGAGACTATAGCAGTATTCGTCGGACAGTTTATATGACAATAGCAAATATTCGTCAGGAGATGTAATCTTGTAGAGTTGTAACTTGGCCAGGTGTAGTTCTTTTGTTACAGTCTGTAACGACCTTTTGTTACAGCCCCGATGTGTAAGATCTTGAATTTGTTTAAATATTTCAATTGATGTCAATGTGTAACCGTTAGGTTCTCAGACTGGGGCAAATTTGTTTATTTCAATTGATGTACTATACAAGATTAGGAATGCTTCTGCTTGAGCAGGTTGTCGTATCGCAGAACGCCGCCAAGCAAAGTCTGGACACCACGGGCCAGGTCCTCGGCACTCGAGTACTCAGCTGGGTTGTGGGAAATGCCCTTGTGGCAGGGAATGAAGAGCATACCGGTAGGAACACGCTGGCTGGTGTAACACGAGTCATGGCCAGCACCGGATTGCATTGACTTGGTGGAGAAGGAGTTCTCCTGGGCAGACGCAGTGAGAGCGCTGATAATGTCGGCATCAAAGTCAAGCTGCTTGGATCGCCACTTCTCCGAGTACTTGAACTCGACTCCTCGCTCCTTGGCGATCTTTTGCAGACGAGCAAACAATTCCTCGGTGTACTTATCGAGGTTGGCTTCGCTTGAGTGACGGCAGTCAATGGAGAAGGAGACCTTGCCGGGAATGGTGTTGGTAGACTGGGGCTCCGAGTTGATGACGCCAACGGTGCCGAGGCCACTGTGCTCGTTGGCGGTGGTCTCAATGGTCTGGATCATGATGGCAGTGGCGACGAGAGCATCGGTTCGACGGTCCATAGGGGTCGTGCCGGTGTGGGACTCGAAACCAACAACCTCAGCATCGTACCATCGCATGCCCTGGACACCATTGACAATACCGAGCTGGATCTGCTCCGCTTCGAGGATGGGGCCCTGCTCAATATGCATCTCAAAGTGCGCAGTGAGGGGGTTGACCTTGTAGGACGCCTTGATATCTCCCTTGAACCCGATCCGCTCGAGCTCAGACTTCATGGTGTGCTGTGGGTCGTTAATATCCTGGAGTCCATAGGCATCCTCGAGTGGGATGCACTCACTCCATACACCACTGGAGACCATGGCCTTGGGGAACCGAGCGCCCTCTTCGTTGGTCCAATCAATGGCGGCAATTGGCGCATAGGTCTGGATATTGTTCTCGTGGAGGGTCCGCAGGATCTCCAGGCCCGCCTGGACGCCGGCAATGCCATCATACCGACCTCCACGAGGCTGGGTGTCGAGATGAGAGCCAATGCCGATAGGGGGCAGGTCATTGTTAGTGCCGGGTCGGATAGCGAAGATGTTGCCCATCTCATCAACTTTGATCTCGCACCCCAGTTTCTTGGCCTGCTCAATGAACCAATGGCGCACCTGCTTGTCGTCGTCATTAAGCGCGAGACGGTTCATGCCGGTAGACTTGGGGATGGCACCCCACTGGCACGATTCGTGCAGGGTAGTATTGTATCGGTCTGGGTTAGTTTGGATTACGGTCATTTTTCAATGCAGATGTCAATTTGAGTCTATATAGCAAGCTATTTATACATAATCAGAGGGTGGGGAGCATCCAGTACCTTCGTATCTCCAACTCCGAGCCTGTTAGCCGCCCAGCAGTATCTGTCTCCGCCGCTAATGCAAGGTAGGTGGTGGTGAGGTGGGGGCTCTAGCGGAGTTCGAGGTCCCGGATACAGCTTCCTATTTCATATCCTCTCTCCACAGTGTATTTAAGACGAAGCCAGCCGTCTGTACGTCCCCTGTGGAATAAGTTTAATGTGCCGTGTGTGTTAGAATGTTAGCGTAATGTCGGTTAGTCGTTGCGGGGATTCATGGTGGGGGAGGGGGGTTATAAGATGTTGAGTCCAGCAATATCTTCGCGGGGGGACTGCACGATAAACGAGTAGAGCGCAGACCACTTTTTGCCCATGATGAATATCAGGCAGAGCAGCTGGAATATTGCTGAGAATACCAGGGCTATTGAGGTGCCCGAGTAGACGAGCGTCATTTGGACCATGCGAAGCGTGTTGAGGCTCTCCTCGGCCCGCGAGTACCATATGAGAGCCGCTATCAAAACGCTAACGGCCGTAGCCACCAGCGCCTTGGGCACGTTCTTGGGAAAGTGCTGTAATGTTGGCATACTCGATAAGAGTCCGTTATAGATGAAGAGTTCAAGGTCTGGTGGGTACAAGTCCAATACACAGTACTAGATGATGGTTCCAGGTCTTGTGGGGGTATATTGTAGGCCGCAATGAAACCCTATATACAGATCTCAAAGAGCAACCAGAGCAATGGTAGCACTACGATATAGTAGTCCTTTACAAAAGGCCAATCTACTGGGCAGAGGGAATATAGTCCAATACGGCAAGCACGCCCCAGCTCGTTTCAGTCTTTGTCGGGATTCCCGGAGGCAAACAAATCAAAGGCCGGCCGCGCGATAGATGGAGCTTAGTGGTCACCAAAGCCAGTTGAAGCCAGCGGTCTAAAAGGCCAAAAATCACACACTCGGGGTGAGTGGGGAATTTATAAAAATTAGCAAATGGTTGTGAACCAGGCAACTCTTCGGTGTCCCTTTTGAGACCTTGACGTCTTCCAATGCAGCTCTAAGACCCTCTGGACGCAACGGTTACCGTCGAGACCGGCCAATCGGCAGCACGTTCCATGTGCTGCTGTGCATAGCCCCGAGTGCTATGCCTGCAACGGCATGAAAATTGTGGAGCCAGCTGAAAATGCCTCGCTGGAGTGGGCGTGCGGGTTATTGCAGGTATGAACAGCCACTTGCAATTAGTACCAGTTGGGCGATCGTCCGTGGGCCATGTCTCTCGTATCGGTTAATTTCGCGCCCTTGAGAGACAGTAGTCGGCCCTCGTTATGAGCAACATGGATACAAGCAATTTTATATAAGCAACTATCCAACTGTTAAACAGTGGTTTCCCTTAAACACGTATACGCGAATTTTCCGCTCACCTTCATTATAGGGGGCGTCTTGGAGGAGTTTACTGAGGTGTCACAGAAGAGTCGATGGGAGATTGTACAAGGCGTGGGATCTACAGCGGAATATGGACATTTGGTACAACTGATTGTCACAAACACGTCGAGATGAACTAGAAAGAGTTCAGGACATTGGGCTGAGAAGGATCATTTGGGCGTAGAGTACCCCCGTCCCAACGCTACAGAATGTCCCTTTTGAACTACGGCAGAAGGAGGTGTGAAAGTATGCTGCTATACGATTGAAGGGAAACTCAATCTGGTATATCCACCAGGACAATATCTGTAGAGGACCAAACCTGGAGCTAGTTTGGACGCGGTGGAACAATGAAGGTTGTCGACGACAAATTCCGATATTGGCGCACGCCCAAATCATAGAGTGCAGGACTATTAGGGGAAAAGAATACGAAATTTGCAAGACCATCGAGGAGTTTTAAACCGTTTCCCCATATAGTGGGACATGGTTTGTATCCCTTACTTTCCCATAGTAAACTTATTGTGTCCAATGTTGAGACCAGACAGATATTGCGGTGTATAACCTCTCTGGAGGGTCCATTGGAGAAAAAAGTTAAAAGCGCACTTTTCCTGGTAGAAATGATTTGTTTATTAGAGTAAAAATTAGCTACAAATCCATGTTACAATATTTACATTAGTTTCTCCATCACCGTGGAAAACCATGAACCCATAAGGGCATAATTTTACAATACAAATTACACTACTACCGTAGTCCTAAAATGAGCATGATCGGCAAAATCTGAGCACATCGCTTGTAGTCAATTACCCTGAATTACTCAACCCAGCAAGCTATCACCTCCCATTCTCGCCAACCAATATCACACTATCTTAACCTGGTCCAGCCGTTTTCTCAGGGGGTTCTGCCTCAATTAGCATTTTCGCACCATAGAAACTACTCAAATCTGGAATATATAGTGTATAGCCACTCATTTAAAGCAGCTCTTTGAATAATCTATCGATTACATTACTGTCTAACACTGCGGTATAGTATATTAAGCTAGTATTTTCTTCATTTTGAATTCTAGAGTTATACCTCAATATTGTTAAGCATAGTCACTCTCATGTAGCTGAATCGTACGTAGCGGAAGATTTACCTGATTGACCAATATTCCATTAAGGTGAGGATCTATTGTACCAGGTATTAGTAAAGCAAAGAACCCCCCTGTCGATTGGACCCCATTACACTGAATTCTCTCCGCCCAGTTCTTGTATGTAATAATCTTGGAGGATATTGGAGGATATTGGCCCAAGGATAATTATGAAAGAATTTATATTTAAGAATTAAAAGTAAGGCTTATCGAATGCCTGTAGTTACAGGAGCAAAACAAATACTGCTGGAACTAAAGCCAACAAGCTTGGCAGAGCCAAATTAGATACATCATTGGTCTGGCCAATGGATGTTGGGGGAGGAGTTACTTCGGATGGAACACATTCTTCAGACGTGCAAGGAGTGGCCGATGTCATAGTGGCGACAGAAGTGCCAGGCAATGTTGTTGGAAGGGTAACTCCTTCGGACTCAGACATTGGTGGAGCTGGAGCCTCAGATGTAGGTGGTGCTGGAGCTGGAGTCTCAGACGTAGGTGGTGCTGGAGCTGGAGCCTCAGACGTAGGTGGTGCTGGAGCTGGAGCCTCAGACGTAGGTGGTGCTGGAGCTGGAGCTGGAGCGTGAGTTGGGGTGCTGATAGCCCCAGGTGGACAAGTAGTGACCACCGTAAGAGTCTTTACAGTATTAGTAACAGTGTAAACAGTGGTAGAACCAGGCTGGGTCACTTCGCAAGTTGTGATAGT
>JAKTQL010002431.1:0-31154 GCA_030558815.1 Blastobotrys malaysiensis
AGCTCTGTTAAACACTATGGGAAAAGTGTTATAAAAGGTCGTTCAAAAACGTTTGGTTGCCCTCACGGACAAGCATCTCCCACGTCAACAATTTGGGGGACGTCAGGGCTACGCTGCCACCGATGCAGTGTTGGAACTGGTCGAGGATATCCAAGCGGAAAAACGACCCACGTCAGCCATCATGATCGACATTAAGGGAGCATTCGACAATGTCCACAAAGCTACCTTGATGAAGAAATTGGAGGCAATGGACGTGCCTGCAGCTGCAATCAGTTGGGTGTACTATTTCCTCACAGGAAGACGCACGACTCTTGTAGTGAATGGGAAGAAGGACCAAAACAAGCCAGTGAGTACAGGAATCCCGCAAGGGTCGCCTATCTCTCCATTGCTCTTCCTACTTTACACAGCCGACCTGTATGGGGAGATCACAGCAATGGGAGCTAAGGCGCTGGGGTTTGTGGACGATGTCACAATCTACGTTCATGGTGAGCTAGACGACAACACGACCCGACTCACTCAAATCCTCCAGAGGTGTAACGACTGGGCGGCCAGTAACTACACTGCCATCGACCTGGGGGACAAGCTTGGGTTCATACACTTTCCCAAAGGGAGAATTGGGCGAGATAGATTAGAGCCAGAAGGTAGCTTGCCTCTGGTACTGCCCAACAGAGAGGAGAGAAAAGCAGCCGATACCGTTAGGCTGCTAGGAATCATTTTGGATAGCAAACTCACCTTCAAGCCACACTTAGCTCGGGTTCACAGCCTGGCCTGGGGAGCCATGAACCAAATCTGGCAGCTTGGAGGCTGCTTCAAGGGAGTGCCGGGGGCATCCTTGAGGCAGTTGTACATCAGTTGCGTTCGTTCCCTCATGGAAACCGGCATTGAAGTCTGGGGCCACGCCTGCAAGGGCAAGGCACTAGAGAAACTGCAAAGGACCCAGAACAACGCAATTCGACGTATATTGGGAGCGCTCCGTTCGACGCCTTTGAGAGTCCTTCATATTGAGAGCGGAATCATGCCCATCAAGAATCGGCATGAACAATTAAGGCGAATGAAAGCTGCTCGCATCATCTACCGCATGGCCGCTGGCAATCCCGTCCGTCAGCGAGCAATGGCTCCGGGTGAGCTGACGTGCACAACGAAAAAGTGCACAATCCGGAAAATCTGGGAAATCCGGACGAGACACCCCCCGAAAGGGCTGGAAAGCCCCAGGAGAATGTTGACGTGGCGGCTTTGGGACATAGCCGAGGTAGGAGCGGAGTGGCTGTGCCCTGCATAGGCAGTTGGGAGAATAGTATATACGGCAGTGTTCCCACTTAACTGAGAGAGCAACCAACAACAATATACTGTGTGCTGTGAACAATGAAATCTACCAACGAGACTACCAATCATACGGTAACCGTGCCTGGCTCTTCTGCGACTGGATCCACTGATCCCTTCTGCAAAAGTCTTGCATTTCAGCATATACGAATTAAAAATATACCTGACTCAGATAATTGTCAGTTTGAAATGAGTAAGCAATCCGAAATACTCACAATTATTTGATATTTGGAAAAGTTTTTATGAGTAAGCAATTATATAATGTGATACAATAGAACAT
This sequence comes from Blastobotrys malaysiensis, assembly GCA_030558815.1. Lineage (NCBI taxonomy): Eukaryota > Fungi > Ascomycota > Dipodascomycetes > Dipodascales > Trichomonascaceae > Blastobotrys > Blastobotrys malaysiensis. Next base: position 1,601 of record JAKTQL010002431.1, read on the forward strand.
GTTTTCTCGGTAATGTAGTCCTACATTAACTTTTGGAGTTCATAGTACTAGATCCTATTCTGAGAGTATCCAGAGTCAGCTAGATAATGGTCAGATATTCATACACGATACTGTACCCAGGAGTGGTACGTCAACTGCACGTGCACTCGATGTGGAAATAAATTGCATGGTTGAGGTTTTCTTCCTCTTCATCGACTACTCTTCGCGTGAAGATTAATAATAAAGGTAGTGAAGAGTTAGACGGGAAAGAAAACAGGAATCTAAGGTATAAGTAATAGGATCAGTACCGATACAGTCTCAGGAAGGATTGATCAAAACTAACAGATTGTCTCGTATTAATGTGAATAGCTATTAAAGCTAAGAGATTCATTTTATTTTAGGGTTGGAAGGGAACCAGGTATCTATTGCCATAAAGCTAATGGGATTTATTATGAGGTGGAAATTGATAAGAATTTTTATTTTACAAGTATACGGGGTAATATTCATTGTCTTATACAGTCTGGGGCACTACTACCGCATATGGTCTGGTGAGGTTGCAGACTTACTCATCGCAGTGGTTTACTTCTACCAGAGGCGCTGTTTTCACCTTTAGTGGGCTCTGGCTCCCATCACTGAGTCGGACACTTGTATATTGAACTTTGCTTTAAGGCGATACGCCTACCGATATTCCCTGACAGTACCTGAAGGGGTTATGAGTTGCGGAATAGGGAACTTCATGTCATTGAGGCCGATGGCGTGCTTCATCCGAAGTTGGTCAACGGCATACTCAGAGAAGGACTCGGTTCCAATTCGCTACTTACTGCGCACCCTCTCCAAATATATTTTAGACATTCTCATCCATTATTGTTATGCGACAGTATGAGATTATTCTTCGCGCCCTACGAGATACCTTCAGGGCTCAGCGTTTGCACTTGTTGACAGTGCTGTCACAGTTGAATATATCCATCAAAATATTAGGTTCTCCCTAGTGCTATCAGCGTCATTTGGAATAGATCCATGTCAACTTCATTACAGTACATATTTGCCGATAGCACACCTAGAACCCAGACCGAATCGGCTGTTAGCACAATTTCTAATCAACTTTAATAATGACTTGTGTAAACCTGAGAACGAGAGGTTTACCTTTTGGATCACCTTCCTTGAGTTCAACACTGGGTGTTTTTAAGCGAGCGTGCATTATGGTACAACTGACTGTGCTCAAATACTTGATTTGTCTAGAAAAAAAATTACCTGTAGTTGGGGTTGTGCTACCGGTCGGTTGGGTCTGGATTCTGAGTGTGCTATTGACCAATATGTGCTGCAGCACCGGTAATACAGACAGGAGTTATTCCATTTAAAATCAGCCCCCCTGGCGTTAGGAGATGAGATGTATCCAATTACTAGTATTGTGCCAAATAATACTTGTATCCTAGTAATGTTCCAGATTCTTATTTTAATTCCACCTGCACCGGCCACCCCGATTACCGCATTAGTTTTGTGGGAATTAATTCTTAATTGAGGGAAGGACGTCAACTCTCCCAAGGGAATAAAATCTAATGTCCTTCAAATGAGTATGATTAACGTGTTTTAGTACCGGTAAGTAGGTGTCATTTCGGACACTGGCCCTTAATGATCAGTTGAACCTTTTTTTTAAATTCGTCTTTTTGGTGCCAAATAGTCTTGGTATGTCAAATGTATCGCTGATTTCCCAGAAGACGTGCCATTGAGTCTCATAACGAGGACTCTGAACTTGGGCGTAATGGGCATTTCCAGCTGGTATTGTTTTATTGATATCCACAATGTACCATATGAAATGTGACCGCTAAGCCCTTAATAGTTTTTTGGTGGGAGTGCTACAATACCTTGACAGGAGATTATATGGATATTATTTAGGTTATACAAACTTCGGTTCACATATGGTGTCTATTATAGTGTTTATTACGTTGGCTGTCGAAGGTCAATGAATGTACCAACTGTATATATAGCTCTCCTTTAGCAGTCTGTAGAGGCCCTGATTAACAGTTATTAATATAAATTGTCTCAAGGTGGATGGGTCAAGCCTGGGACCACACACGAGACAGCCCTACTATTTGCGCGCGCGCGGTGAACCTATAATAACAGCTGACCACCTCTAATGTTTATTGCTCAAATAACTGTTATTCTATAACTTGGTCAAAGCAGATAGTACCTATTGGCGATAATGGAACAGTAAGTCGCGGTTTGTGATCCAGTCTGAGGTCGTCACTCCCATACTAAGTGCTTAACTAGCCTGCCAAGTCTAAAACACCAATTACGAAGGTAGATTACAGGCTGGGACCAAACTACGCTGTTAAGACGAAGTATATATGAGCATGATCAAGCCCATAAGGCCATAAGCGAAGGATGAGGAATTAGAAACTCGCGTATTCACTAATAGAACACGCGAGAACACACGACTGAGCATTGGTGAAACCGAAAAGAGACGAAAAATATATGTAGTGTCTAACATGGTAGTACCTATATATTACAGCTAGGCCCCAATGTCCACTTTTAACTAATGATCCATTGCAATTTTGAAGTATGTGTATATTAATGATATGTTGATTTCCTAAGCTAGCTAGGGATACTAATCAATCAATCAATCAATCAGTCAAGCACTAGAGATGGTACTACATGTACCATTAAATTTGTTGATGTGGTGATGGGCAGGGGGATACAGTGTTGGGAGGTTTCAACTTATGAACCAAGGGTTGGGTCAGTTGCTGACAGAAAACTACTGATAATTGCTCTTTGCCGATTTATCCTACTTGATCTAGTAAAGAAAATGACCATTTTTTTATATGTACAAAGAGCTAAAAATCAATTCTACATAGTGTAACTTTTCATTTTTTGGAGGCCCGATTCCAAAAATTTTTCCAGCCAACTTATAAGAAAAGGCGTTATTTCAAGTTGTCCCAGAGCTGTCTCAAACACTCCATAATAAAGGACCAATCCAAAATTGGGACGTTTACTAAGCGAACTTATAATAAGTTCATATTATTATAATGTACAGTATCCAATACCAGTTTTTATATACCGGTAACTGGTACTACCTACATGGTAAGCACTGAATAATAATCTATCAGTTTGGGACAATTCAGGTGTTTTTGCTTCAAATACATTACCTCAAATACTCAAAGCAATTAATATATCACTTTTCATCAATTGGGTGTCTCCAATGTACTGAATCAGCTTCCAGAGGACTCCCTCGAAATCAGCGAAATAAAAACTTCACATCCATGCAAATGATTGGGATCGTGGCTTAGTTAGTGGTGACTATTATGGAGTGCTGATGCTTCATGATGAATCAATCCATATTCTTTTAGTTTGTATTTGGCACCAAGCAGTGTTAGTAGACCAAGTATGCAGTTTATCTTCTTCGGAGATGTCTTTGAACCTCATAACAAGGAAACTAGGTCAAGATGTAAAGGACAGTTTCGGACTGATCTTGCACATAATCAAATTATGTGTTTTACCCTTTCACTCCTACCTTGAATAATGGTGTCCTCAATAAAAAATGGTCTGAATGGGCAGAACTAATCAGCTTAGAATGGCGAATGACCCGGCTTCTCTGCATCACCTTGATTTCATCATCAGACGATTGTTTATCTTATGTTACAAGCTGATACCAATTACCAAAACTGCTGAATCGGTCTATTGGCGCTACCCTCATCACAGACGTCACTTGGCGGAATGCCACTAAGTTTGTAAAATGACTGAGATGTAATGCTGACAGTTAATCTGATGTGGCAACATTCCAATAAGATTATCCAATATCTCCACAAAATACTCTAGAGGGCCAGTTAAATGGGCAAAAATAGTTCAGCCATTAGGCGATCATTACTCTTAAGCGATGGAAGGTAAACTGAGAAGCGTTCAGCTAAGATACCACTGAATTATGATACCATGTTAGAAGGGGATTGTCGAATAATGGTCGAAGGCGACATTGCATCAGTGTTGATCGACCCAGACCTCAGTTCTCAATGCCGGGAGATGTCGGATAAACCGAAAAAAAGTGCATCCAGGAAGTGGAGAGGAAAAAAGGATATGGATCGAAAGAAAAACGAGTAAATTGTGTTTCACCTTGTTTTTATATCAATTTCTCTTTTCTCATGTCGCCAACCTCATTTATATTGGCAAGTACTAACTAGCGGCATAGAAGAGAGCCAATATATTAACAGAGATTGTATCGGAACTCTCGCGGTTTATTATTCGGAACTTTCAAAGCTACTAGTAATACAAATACCAAGTATCTTATAGGAATCATTGGCCAAAGCTTAGGTGCTCTCCCGTGACGATGGAAACACCGCAAAACACCACTTAAATATTTCAAGACTAAGCTATTATTCGTAGAGTAAAAAGGCCTAATAGCCCATTAAAGGCATCTCAAGTTACACCTCTCACAAGTGACGACTTCCCTGTTACCCATTAGTTACAAACACACTGAGGGTCTCGACTAGTTTATAACGAAATACGGTTGCGAATTTGTTATATCGTGCTACTAAAGGCTTATTGGGGCTATTTTTTATGGCTGACATCAGCTAACGAAGATAGAAGTTGGCCCAATAAGATAGAGTGGAAGAACCCAATTCACCAGAAATTACCAGTATAATACTACTAATCTTTGATTAGAGTCAATTGCCTAGAACAAAGGAAGACTAAATCAAATAATAAAAAATTAACATGGAGGAGACAAGGTCGATTTCCTCCGCGAATGTCGCTGATAGGCCAAGGGAAAACCTCCTTATCTTATGACGAACGTCTGGAACTGCGCGCCAGCGATAGGTGGGAAAACCTGAGCTAACCTCTCATGAGGAGAATTTACTGCCTAGTGAAGGGTTTGCCTATTCGTTTCAAGAAACCTAGATATAACCCGGAGGCCCTCTTTATTACCTGTATTGAGAGGGACCTTCCCATCTAAGTCTGGTGAGACATTTCGTAGGATGTGGAGGGTGACTTCTTAATGCGCACACCGTAGGAGCGCGTGAGGAGGAATTGTCAGGGCCACCACGTTCACAATAAAGTAGCATCTCGATAATGGCAATATACATTTTAAACTTTCCCCTGCTGTGCGGAGTTGGGGTGAGCCTGCTGAGAACGTGTCAGGGGAGAGTCCGGAGGAAGTAATGCACGGGAAGGGGTTCTTCCATGAGTATGCCTTGTGTTATACAGAAGTGAGGTAAGAATGGAGCAGACTGTCTACCTGGCTATCCTGGGATTGCCCTTTCAGAATGACCATTTCCGTAATTTGGTGTCTGAGGGCGTCGGTGAGTTCTTTGCATCTTTGGATCGCTTTGGCTTTGACTTCCGCCAGGGCGGACGTCTAGTCCAATAGATGTGTTGGTGGGGGATCATGCATTATTCCCTCATCCTGTCCTGGCCACTTAGAGCCCGCTTTTCATTTCCATGTCTCCGTTTCATCCGCTTCGCAAGAGGGTCTTGGGGGTTTAGCCCATGGATGACCCGGGCGGCGCAAGAGACTATAATACCGAGAACTATCTATTTTTTTTCCAATGAAAATCTCTTCGAATGATTGGAATTGACGTTGGAGCTTTAGTTAACAGGTGTCGGAGCTGGTCCTCCATTTTCTATCAGGGGTACTGAGCAATGTTGACAGGTCCAAACCGTGTGTTTCTTAGCTCTCGGGATACCATTGAGCCACACAGTGAGGACACTAAGCTAGGATATGATGGAGTATATCCAGTTGGTTAGGTTTGCGCTCAAATTGACGACTTTTGAACCAAAGAGAGTATCCTCTAATCAAAGCATGGTCTCAGCCATGTTAACTAAACGGATTGGTACATTATATTTTCTACTTGTAAGCTACTTTGCCGGTTGCAGCTTCAGGTGTTGAATGGTACATTTCGTAGGAGCGACCTGGATGAACATTTCCCCCGTTACCTCAGGGCCTGATAGTTCTCATTGCTGGATAACCTCCCATCAGATCTCTGTCCACATTACACATAATATCTAATATTTTGGATACGTGAAACTCAGTCTCCTACCCTTGGCCTACAAAGTTTCTGATATATTATGATTATTATTACCTCTCATATATGCACGATGAAGCTACTTTAAGGGCTTCTTTAATGGATCAATAACAACACCCTGCTTGACCATAATTCTAGGTTTTGTCAGTTTCTGATGGGTGACTCGAGTTGACCATTCCTGGCCAATAGGCATTCTCAAAGCCCTTTCGTATTGCTCGCGATTCTCGTAAGGGAAAGGAACGGCACTCACAGAGTACTTCGCAGCCTTCTTGACTACCTTTTCATTGATAATGACATTCTTAAGTTTGGAGTCTTTTCGTTTTTCGGCCTTCAGTCCTTTGATCACTTTAGACCGCTTCTTCGGACCTGAAGCTCCATTGCCCGACCATGAACCCCATCCTGGCATAGTAATGTCGACCACCTTATCGTCATCTTCTTGAACCTTTTGCTTCTTCTGTGCTTGGAACTCATTGACAACATCATCACCAGCGAATGCTCGCTTCACAAGTTCCTTCTGTTTGAAGGATAATAATTTCGGCTTCGATAGTCCTACCTTAGTCGTGTTGTCGACTTCGCCATCAGAGGCCAATGGATCCTTAACATCAAGCGTTTGATTCATATCAATCTCAATCTCACGAGAAAGAAGTGGTTCGCGGCCTCGCTTATTCTTTGCTGATTTAACCACTTTAGATTTTTGCTTTGGCTGTGAAAGACTTTCACTATCAGCCGTCAACCATGGGTTCTCTTCCTCACTCTCATCATCGCTACTACAGACCTCGTTAACCACCTTCACAGAAGAAAGATTTTTACTAGGCGGTTTGACCGAATGGTTTTCCTTTGAAAACATAGTCTGAAGCTTAGCAGCTGTGTCTTGCTCCTCTTCATTCTCATGAAGCACTCCGTCAACCGCTTCATCAACCTCAAGACGGCTAGCTGCCAATGAGGGAGCATAGCTTCTCCTTCCTTCATTTCCTGTACCAATAGGAGAATCGTTAGATAGTTCATCGAGATCATCGACTTCACGCAGGCGCCGGAGTTCTTTAAGAGCCATATCGTTCTCCTTCTTTTCTCGCGACTGTGCCTCCTTCATAAACTTCATATCCAACAGCTTACTGGTAACATTGGAGTTTTCGTCATCGCTGGATCCACTTTCAGTTCCGTCTTCCAAAAGCTCATCATTATCGCTAGAGTCAGATCCATTGTCCCTGGTCCCCTCAATCTTTCGCCGCAGGGTGTCACCTTTTCGTAGCATCTCTTCCATCTCAGCACGGGTTTCTTTATCCTTCGTGAAGCCCTGTTCAACCATAGACTTAGCCCACTTGCTTGTAGTTTTATGCTTCAAGCTCATACGTTCTCTCGCTCGCTTGATGTCATGGTCCTCAACATCAGATTCATCTTCACCCATAAGCTGCCTCTGGCGCTCTCTTTCTTTCTTGTGCACTCTTCTGTAGGACTTGGACTTAATTTTCTTGATTCGTTTAGCCTTTTGCTCTTCCCGGAACATTAGTTCTCTAGCCATACGAAGCTCGTTGCGGCGTCGTCGTACTTCCTCGACTGAAAGCTTACTGGGTGCGAGTTCCTCGAAGCTCGCCAAAGCCTTTTCGTCAAGAAGTTTCGACTCTTTGAGGACTTCATCAACCTTTTTCTCAAGCTCAGTGGATGCTTTCAGCGGGGCGTAAGATGACTGCTCTTTAAGTGTCGGCTCAGGATTCATTGGGAATTGGAGATGTTCAGCTTCGCGATTGGCCTTAACAGTATCAGACCACCTGTCTACCTGTTCATTAGCCAGCTCGAGCGCCGCAGCCCTATCGTGTCGCTGTTGGATTCGTCTCGGCAGTGGAACCGCGAGTGGTGTGTTTCTTCCCTCCTTCTTCGAGTCTCCAAGTAGAGCGAGATTACTCTTAGAAGCGGATGTGCCATCGTCAGCTATACCTGCTAGAGCTTCAAGGGAGATTTTGGAACCATCACTGGCGGGAAGAGCGAATTCACTTTCGGCGATGTTGTTCACAGCGAGTCGCTGACGTTTAATCTCATTGGCACCACTTGAGATTGACGCGCCCATGCTGTTGATCTTGCTGTGCAGCTTCTCCAGCTGCTCTGTATCCACCTCATCATCACTCTCAGAGAGAAGCTCGTCATCTTCGCTCTCATAATCCTCTTCGTCCCCGTCATCGGAAGAGGAAAGGCCTCCATTTTTGTCGTCCATATCCCACACTTGAGAGAGTGTGAAGAGCTCAGAATCGTCAATGTTATCGTACTCCTCAGGATCATCCTCAGGATCATCTTCATCAGAAGAAAGTTCCGAATCGGCTTGAGCCTGCGTCTTACGCTTTTGTCGCCGCGAAAAGTCAAGCATATCTCGCAGATCATCATCATCAGATCCTAAGGCTTCATCACTGTCAATCTCCTCGTCGTCCTCAGAGAGTACCTCACCATTGAGCCTCTCCTCATCACTGTCCAACTGTGAGTGAGCGTCCCCGCTATCTTCTTCAACCACGGCTCGCTTCAGCTTGCCTCTAACCTCAACATCCTCGTCTGCTAGATCAAAGGCATTCAAAGCTCTGTTCTCGGCAGCCCTCTTGCTGCCGCCTTTCTTCTTCTGCCATCGCTTGGACCCCATTTTTATCCGGATCGGCCGTTAATTGAAGAGCTCTCGGAATGTCTGATAAGAAATTTTCATGTATTTTTCATGCCTAAATGTACGCTTGGGCGTTCTTAGATATACGTCCCGGAAAAAAAAATTGGTGAGGCTCAAATACTTGTAATCTCGCTATCCGATATACTTTATAGAGATGGCGGCAGAAGAGAAGACGGTTAAGAAGAAGCTTCAGGTACGCAACAAGCTGAAGCGGCAGAAGTTGTTTGCCACGATTCGACATGAGCATAACAAGGCACGGCACACGGCTCGAAAGCAACGGGCCAAAGAAGAAGCCGAAGACCCTACACTTAAAGAAGAGCGTCTTAAGGAGAACGTTACTCAGACAATAGAGTCCAAGAGAGTCTACGACGAGACGGTGAACACAGAGCTCGAAGGCGATGATGAGTTTCAGGCCTACTTTGACGGAAAGGCCCCGAAAGTACTGATTACTACTAACAAGCACGCCCACAAGGCGGCCTACGAATTTGCTGATCTGCTGACCGAGATTATACCAAATTCTAACTTTGTTAAGCGGAAAGAGCAGTTTGAGATGAAACGAATTGCCGAGCTGTGTACCAAGCGAGACTACACTGACGTTATTGTTATTAATGAGGACAAGAAGAACGTCAATGGTCTGACTTTCTTGCATCTGCCTGAGGGACCGTCCTTCTACTTCAACGTGTCATCGCTCGTCAAGACTGAGCGAATCTCTGGTCACGGAAGGGCCACAAATCATTATCCGGAACTTATTCTTACCAACTTTACCACGCGACTCGGTATGACCGTGGGGCGGCTCTTCCAATCGCTCTTCCCTCACAGACCAGAATTTGAGGGCCGACAAGTCGTTACCCTTCACAACCAGCGAGATTACATCTTTTTCCGAAGACATAGATATATCTTCAAGGACGCGAAAGATAAGGACGTTAGAACTGGACTGCAGGAGCTTGGGCCTCAGTTTACGCTGCGGCTTCGACGTATCCAGAAGGGCATTAAAGAACAGATCCAATGGGAGCATCGGCCTGATATGGACAGAGACAAGCGAAAGTTTTACCTTTAAACGGTGCTTCTATTTTCTATTTGCTGGTTATTGTCAACTTCTAACCGGAAAGATACTGATCTTTTCTTTCTCAACAGCAAATTCATATGTTGCGGATCCAGAACGTTAGAAATAGAGGGATAGTTGAGATACGATGGAATTCATATCTCTTTTCTTAGTACGTTACACAATAGAATTTTGACTTTCGAAACAAAAACCTTCAAGAAATGAGCGAAGAGTTTGATTATTACAATATATACAATGGAAGTTTTATACTTCGTTTATAGTCCAGCCATTCTGCTCCGTAAACTCACCCTTTGGATCCTGACCAAGAATAGAAAGAGAAAGTGGGCGGTTAACAAGATAGGTTTCGGCAACCCTTCTAACATCTGCCAAAGTGACACTCAAAAGGTCTTCACGCTTCTTTTGTCGCATCTCATTGGTCAGCCCATAGAGATATTCAAACGCAATTTCCGACTTTGGCGCAATTGGGGTTTCAAGGGCCTGGAAAACATAGAGCTTCGCAGCAAGAAGGTCACGGTCTGTGAGCTGCGTGCCAAGAATCCATTCCCCTGCAGACTTGAGCACAGAAATTGTGTTAGAAGGATGCGGGTCTCTATATGAATAGAACTGGAAGAGTCCATCGAGAGAAGAGTAAATAGCTCCACCACCGTATGCACCACCCTTTTCCCGGATTTCTGGATGGAGGTGCTTATGCGTAAGAAGAGAAGAAAGGATCTTAAGAGCAGCACTGTCCTTGTGATCATAGGCGGCACCCTTAAGCGCCCCTCCTACATAGCTGACACCAAATGGCATCTTGAAATAGCTTTGTGTCGCGTGCAGCGCCTCCAATTTCTTCAAATTGTGAACTTCCGGAGCATCCTGCTGCTTAAGCTTGGAAACGAAGCTATCAAAAAGTTCGGAGTTAGTCGACAGATTATCCGGTGATGGAGTAAACGTCATGCCAGAAACCCAATTGGCACGCGATGAGGCAATATCAGCTATCTTCTTCAACTTGGGGACAATGACATCTCTAAGCTGTTCAGGAGACTTCTCGGCGAGCATTTTTATATGGAAAACTTGCTCCATACCATTAAGAAGCTCGTCAAGTCGCTTCTTTGGCGTGACAGAGGCCGATGCATGTCTTACGGCATAAGAGTGGCCAGAGTTCGATAGATCGGCCATAGCATTGGAGGCACTAGACTGAATCAGCTGCGAAAGCTTTTCAACATTGTCAAAGTTGGCTTCTAGAAGATATTGCTGGAAGAAGTCAAACAAGTACTTGGATTTTTCCTCGACGCTAGTGCCCGAAAGATTCAGCTTCAAGGACGAGCTATCAAAAGGCGCCAAGACTTGCCCCATCGTTGAGATCGATGCATCGACGCCGCCGGTGTGCAATCGAATAAGGTTTTCTAGCTCTGCCATGGTGTGAGTCTTAGTGCCGACATTCGAAAGGGCAGTAGCGAAGAGTGACATCACCGGCAATAGCTCGACAGGCAAATGGCTCATATCTTTTGCAAGAGAAACATAGGTTAGACCTCTTGTGTTGGTTTCTCTGACGAAGATTGTGTTTTTGTTGTGTTTCTGAACATCAATAGAAGGTTCATGAGCACTGAGATCATCGCTGCTCAAAGTCGGAAGGACCTCCTCGTCACCCTTTTCAGTTGCTGGAACTGCCTCCGGGGATCCATTACACTCGTCAATCTTCTTAGCCAGACGGGTTTGCTCCTCTTCCACAGCTGCAGCCTCAAATTCGGCGTCTGGGGTCATGACGAACTCAAAGCGTGGTTGACTGAGCAGGACATTTTGTACTGCATCCTGGAAGAGACGTGGATTGCTCTCATACTCCTGCTTGAATGTATTCAACAGGCTCTCATCATCAAGGGATTTGATAATGTCGGTGTTGTTGAAAACTCGTGGGAACACTTTGTATACCATACTCATACCAAAGTTAGAATCGACTTCCTTTTGACTGAGTTCAACCTGATTGATAATGGCATCCACCTGTTCTTTAGGAAGGCCGTTCTCAGAAATATCCATGAATACACGGTTAATGGCCGCTTTAAACCGGTCCAGACTCTCCTCCGAGCATCCTTGGAGTCCCACACTGAAGACGGTTTTGCCAGGGAGATCCTGGAAACCAGTGTTGGGCGAAAAGTCGGTACCAATACCGTCGTCGATAAGCACTTTGTACAACGGCGATGAGTGCCCATAAGTCAGAAGCAAACTTAGAACTTTCCAAATCACCATTTCCTTTAGATCTCCCGAATCTCCCACGATCCACGACAACGAGTACTTGTACTGCTTGGATGGATCAAACATGGGGTCAACTGGGCCCTTAGCAGTGATGGATTGGTTCTCGTGGATATCTATTGGCTGGAGAACAGCATGGCTAGTATTCTTCTTGGAAAAGGAGACAATAGTCTCGTTCACCGAAGAAAGGATCTCATCCAGCTCCATGTCTCCATACGACAGAGTGAAAGAGTTGGAAGGATGATATCTCGATTTCTGGAACTCGACCAGGTCTTGGTATTTCAAATCAGTGATATACGCTGGATCGCCGCCCGAACTCTGGAGACTTGGATAAATTGACCTCAGGAATTTCTCATTGAAAATGTACGACGGATCAGACATCATGCCTTTCATCTCATTGTACACAACACCCTTGAAAATAAGAGCCGATTCCTCGTCCTCGAGGACTTCCTTCTCCAACCGCCACCCTTCTTGACGGAAGTCAGATTCTCGTAGCAACGGGTGGAAAACTGCATCGAGGTACACTTTTTGGAGGTTCTTGTAGTCTGTAGCATTGGTTGTGGCAAACGGATAAAAAGTGTAATCCAACCCTGTCATTGCGTTCATAAAGTTCGCCAGAGATCGGGTCTGCATACTGAAGAACGGATCCTTGACGGGGAATTGTTTCGATCCGCACAGAGTGGTGTGTTCGAGAATGTGTGGCAGGCCAGTAAGATCTGGGGGGTTGGTCTTGAATCCTATCGAGAACACCTTATTGGTGTCCTTCTTGGCCAAGTGCAAGTGTCGGGCCTCGCTCTTGTCGTGAGCCAGCTCGACAGCGGTCATTTCGAGCCGTGGGAACTTGGTGACGCCTTTTACCGTGTACCCACTCAGCTTCTGCCCAACATTATATTGGCTCCGAATGGCCCCGCTATGGAACCCTCGTGCTAGTGAACGATATCGTAACATTGATAGTACACTGTGCAGTGATGGTGTAATCGGGTGAGAGTGTCGGCTATTGTACAGGGCGGACCGAGTGCAGGGCCTAGACCATTACCAACTTTTCACCTAACTTAACAGCTTCACTATTATGTAATTAACTAATTTGCACGGCTTATATCCCCCGGCGCGTAACGTGCATAACGGTGTATAAAGAGACGCGTCCCTGCCTCATCAACGTTTCCATCGCATCATATTAATGGACCACTACCCGGGTATTACGCCTGTTCAATTGAAGCGAATTTAAATGCTCAGCAGCAAGACTCAATATTTCACCGTCTCCCCGAGACTTAAAACCACTTATATCAGCACAATATAGCCGGTTAACATAACAGTAGCCAGTCCCGTAATTGGATGGTACGTACTACAGTAATATGCGGGCTAAATTGAAACACGGCCTGTACACTGTACTAGCCGGTATAAACTCAACTCTCAGTCCGGATGACACTTTTCTAATTTGATTTACCGAATTATAGCTTCTCTTACTTTGTGTTTTGCCATGCCGAAACACCAACCACAACGGCTTTTGCCACTCCAACCCTTGAGCCGCACCGTCGGACCTCCGCGTGCGGCTTGGGCTCTCCCGCCAGATCCTCTGAGCAGCCACTCTAATACGGCGCCCGATCCAATTTGGACGACGTTATATCTTTGACAGGTATCGCCGCTCTCACCAAGCGTGTGCTGTTGCTAAAAACACCATGGAGGCTGTTATCAATGATTTTCATCAAAAAGTCCAGGGTTAGGGGATGGAGTTCATTGGGGGAAAATAAGCGAGGGAGCGACGCGCCCGCAACGCGGTGTGAAGTGGTCAGCTGGTGAGAAGGCCCTCGTCGAAACAAACCCGCCGGCAAACATCAATTAAAAATTTAAAAAGGCATCCCGTCGTCGATTCATCCCTCGAACGCAGCGTTTGGGATTGCGGGCAATTATACAGTTAATCATTGCAGGGGGGAGTAATTCACCAGTTTGGGTAATTGGGCGGATTTAAAATGGAATCCGGAGGACTACAGCAGGTTGTAGCGGCCCTCGAGGTAGTCCACCGGGCCAGCTCGACCAACGTGCAACGGCGACAGGCTCAGGAGGTGAGTACATTGGAGTTTGGCAGTTGTGGCTAAGAGACTAACGCATCGGTGGTGGCAGTTCCTCGACACTGTCAAGAATAAGGACGACGCTCCACTTTGGGGATGGCAATTGGCAAGCACCAAAAACGAGTATCCGGACATTGTGCGCCATTTTGGGCTCACGCTGCTTCAGCACACGATCCACTACAAGTTTTCCGGGTACGATGAGCCCCGCCGCCTCGCGGTGAGGAATTGGGTCATTGACCTGTCGTTCAACATTACGGCCAGCGATCCCCACTACATTAAGGAGAAGATCTCTTTCCTGTGGGTGGCCCTGGCCAAGCGCGTATGGGGCCTCGGCGGTATTCCCGAGCCTAGCGAAAACGGTGCCGGAGAAGGGGACCGAGCCCCGGAGAATGGCTCGGATGGGTGGTTTGAGATGGACAAGCAGCTCGTAAAACTATGGAACGCCAGTGCATGCTCGCGAGAGCTGACCCTAAGTATATTCCGCACCCTATTCGAGGATCTCTACATGCTCGACGATCCGGTTGCGTCTAAACGGGCCCCAGTTCTGAGCGCCCAGTGCATCGAGATCGTCACCAGTGAAGAGGATCTGGCCGTAGAGTACGAATCGCGCGTACAGGCACTCAAGAAGCTGCGAGAAGGTCCCGAGGGCTGGCTCAACCGGTGGGCAGAGCTACTGCGCGAGTGCATCTGCGTCGGAATCAGCGACCGCGAAGCCCAGCTGTTTACCGTTAAGGTGCTTGAAACACTTAAAACCTGTCTTTATTGGGTCTTCCCGCTCGCTATTCGTAAAGCCGACTTGCTCGATCTTTTGAGCACTGCACTGCGCATCGGCGATACCCCAGTGCGAATCCTTGCCACGGACTGTCTCCACGCGCTGCTAACGCGCTCCTTTAGCAACGACGACGACTTCCAAGCCATTGTCGGGTCAGTTTTTTTGACCCCGGGAATGAACCTGCTGCTCGGCGTTTATGACTCGATTAAAGTGGACATTGATAACTTTGACGAAAAATCGTACATTCTTATGAAGAAGCTCGTGGAGATGATAGTTGGGCTCGGCGAGTACCTCAATGCCCGTACGCGACTCCCTGAGAATGCAGATGTGGCGCTATATCTCCAGCTAGTGCTTAAGACCACCACCTCACCGAGCCTGGTGGTTTCCGGCTTCTCGCTGCAGTTTTGGTGTTCGGTTTTGCGAGTAGAAAAAATCATTGGCAAGGAGCACGTTGAAAAACTGCTGCCCCAGCTCCTCCAAGTAGCCGCCGAGCGATGTGTCAAGTACGACGATGTTGGCGAGGATCATATTTCCCGCCAATTCTTGGATATGGACTTTGACTCTACTCCTGAGGCCTCGGTCTTTTTGGAAAATTACCGGCGGTTTATAGAGGATATCATTCGTCTTACCGTGTGTCGCACCCCCGTGGACGCCATTTCGTGGCTCAAGGGCAGAATGAACGAATATTTTTCATCTGAGCTCGGGTGGCAGAGTCTTAATTCCACCAAATTGGAGTATGATGGCAATCCGACTTACTTTTTGGCGTACTCACAATTTATGATTGTTGAAGCGGCGCTTCGAGGCGTCACACGGTGGCGGATCTGGTATAATGGCGACAACCGGGACGAGATTGGGCAGAACCTCGTTACTATCATTGAAGATTGGGGGTCGACTTTGATTAAAATGTCTATTAAAGACCCCCTGTTGCTACGAAAAATGGTTCAGACTCTGGTCCAGTTTGCACCAGTGCTCAAAGACTCGTCGAACCAGCTCTTGTTTGCAGTGTTGGAAAAAGTCCTTACCGCCTGCACCACCGAGGCTGAGCCCAATGCCTCCGATGATGACCGTGAGCTCGTTCGTGAGCTGAGAACAAGCTGTGGCACCGAGCTCAACCGTCTCGCATATATGATCCCCGAGGCGCTGATGCAGATTTACAATGACCTGGAGCGTGTTATTGGTGAACTTCTCATGTCTGGCAAGTTGAGCGAGCATGAAACTGTCTCCTTCAAGTCGTTTCTACTTGTCGTGTCCCAGCGATCCAACAGCGCCAACAAGCCGGAGCGATTCTCGGCTATTGTTGACCCAATGCTTGTGTCCTGGACCGATGAAGGTACGATGAAGGGCCTCTCTGACTTGCAGTGGTTCATGGAGCGGGTTGGTATTGTTAAAATTGCCGAGTACTTCCGGTCGCGTGGCGTTACAGCTAACACTAACCTGCTGTCTACCGAGATGGACGAAACTGGTAAGGCCCTCAAGACGGAGCTCAAGCAGAAATGGCGTGCCCTCTTCCCGATTCGGGCAACTCGAATCTTTGTGCAGTACACCATTGAAAAGCTCGATCATTCTTCTGATGAGTACAAGGCACTGTTGGCATTATGGAAGCCCCGAATCCAACCGATTTTGCCACATATTCTACAGTTGATTGCCCAAATTGAGGCGTATCACAACCCAGCAAACTGGCGGGATTTGCCTCCTGAGGTGCAATCTTTTGTCAAGACGTCCTGCCAGGAGAGGTTCTGGGAGATGGGGGTCTCCTCAAAGACCAAGGATGAGTTCCATGACGAGAGTTTGCGAGCAATGCAGACTTTGAGGGATTTTGCCGATAATGTTGGCCACAGTATCCGGTACACTCGGGAATATGCCTTCCTCACGCTAGGATCTATCACCCAACTGGAGGAGACTCTTTACGAGATACCTGGAATGCCAGAGAAGTTGTGGAACGCGCTGGCCGGAGATTCAGTGGGGATCACGTCGTATGCATGGCGTCATATGATTTCGCTGGTGTTGCGAAGCTTGGTCAAAAACTGTCCACTGAATTACATTAAGCCGTTCATGACCGAATTCCTGCCACCGATGTTAACCAAACTTAATGAGGTACTCGTCGAGAAATGGAATCGAGTGTACCAAAACGGTATCCAGTTGGTTGGTGGAGAGGACCAGGATAGTCTTTCAGAAGAGATGATGGAGGAACACCTCCTACGTCATTTGACTGCTATTGTCGATCGACTTCTTATCGACTTGGTCGGTCAGTTTGGTGGTGTAAACTCGATACCCAAGACGGCCACTACAGCAGAAAGTATAGCCGATGGTTCTGCAGTTAAGGACGAGCCAGTGACGGCGATTCATCTACTTCGAGAGACTGTTACTAACAACAAGAATGTGCTAGGGCCATTTTTGGCTCTCTGCACACGTATCATGACCTTCAAGGATGTTCGATGCTCATTCAATTGCTGTCTCATTGTGCGCAACATTCTGCCCCTGATAATGCTCAAGGATGAAGAGGTGGATATATTCCTGTGCAGTGACATGATCAAAACGTGTTTGGAAATTCTCACTGATTCATACTTTGCCGATGTGCACAATGAAACGGGATACATTGTCACAGCTATCTACACTACGCTGAGACCTAAGTACAACCTACCACTTGAAACTTTGGTACAGGTGATGCCAGAGGTTGGTGGCGATGTGTTCAATGACTTTGAAAACCGCCTTGTGGGGCAAAAGACTTTACGACAGCAGCGCGGTGTCTTTTTAGAGTTTTTGGCGACTGTTCAAGCCATGCGTAATGGCCAAAATGCTATGGACAATGAGACTAGCGAGTCGCGAAATGTCCGACGACTCAAGGCTGAGGCGGAACGAAAGGGCAATAAAAACAATTGGTTAACCAAGAAGAGCACCCAGGGCGGCAATCTAATGGATGAAGATGGATTGGAACAGAGTGCAATTGCTAACCTGTTTGGGGAATAAAAAAACTTGAGCCTTTCGATTTTGCTGTTTGTTAAGTTATTCTATTGTATACCTCCCCACTACCCCCGCTGATGATTACATTTTGGAACGATAAACGAAATTTGTGTAAGATTGACAATAAGAAATGCATGTGTGTAAGCTTGGTGAAGCAGATAATGAAAGCAGATTAGAAGAAAGGTAGAAATCCTTCATTAAGGTCGGACCGATTCATATTAGAGAGTATCGTGTCATTAATTATTGTACAAGTGGCAATATCTATATATCATAGAAGTACATTTTATTTTCCTGTTTCTAGGTACACGGTAATATGATATTACCACACATCTTCCTGGTAGATATTCTGGGTCTTCATGTTCTTGACGATACGCTCAGCCTTTTCCAGAGGAATATCCCTCTGAGTGGAGATAATCTTGGTCAAAGTAGCTTGGACATCCCGGGCCATTCGCTGGGCGTCACCACACACGTAGAAGAAAGCGCCCTGCTTGAGCAGCGAGTCAATAAGCTTAGCATTCTCCTCCATTCGGTGCTGAACGTACACCTTCTTAGGGCCCTCTCGGCTGAAGGCATTGACGACAGTGAGGAAGTTGGAATGGCCAAACTCTCTCTCGCCATCATGCTCGCCGCTGTGTTGAGCCCACTCGTCGCCATAAAGGTTGTCCTCGTCAGATCGTCGGCAGCCAGAAAACAAGACAGCTCGGCCAACTGCAGTGCCCGTGAGAGCCTGGTGAGCTCGCTCGTGGATGAACCCTCGGAAAGGAGCCACACCAGTGCCCGGGCCGACCATGATGATGGGCTTACCGGGGTTGGTTGGCAGCTTAAAGTTGGAATGTCGCACGTGTACAGGCACCTTGGTAACAGAGCCAGAAATATACTTTCCTCGGGGGCCGGTCAGGTTGTACTTGAACGCACGGTCCTCGCCCGCGGCCGACTGCTTGAGGTCAAGAATGTAGTTTGTGGCAACACCCTTGAGCTCATGGTCGGCCGACTCCGGCTTGACAGACTCGACAACGGCGGTAATGCTGATTCGGGTCTTGTCAACAAGCGACGAGGAGGAGATGGAGTAGTATCGTGGAACAAGATGATTAATCGACTCGACAATGAAAGAGAATGGGACACCAGTCCAAGGCTCCCCCTGCGAGATATCCAAAAGGAACCGTGCAATGTTGTAATACTTAGCAGTTACCTGCTCATGGAACAGGTCCTTATCGGTACCGAGCTGGATGGCCTTCTTCTTGGCTGCTTCGGTGGGGGCAAACGGAGCAATCTGATGGACAAACTGACGCGACACGGGGCCGTTGATCTCTAGGTAGTATCGCACCACCGTGTCGTAGGTGGTTGGAACAGGGAAAGGCACTTTAGCAGTTGGATCAAGGGACTTGACGTCGATACACGTCTCCCGCTTAGCGGCAAGTCCCAACACAGAGAGGAATCGCTCGACCTCGTCGTCACTATTCTGGGTCCAGAACGCCAGGTGATCGCCAGTGGTGTATTTGAGACCGCTGTCGGCAATGTCGAGCTCGAGATGAATACAGTTCCGGTCCTTAGAGTTGAATAGCTCACGTGTCTCGGAAACCGTGACCAGACAGGGGTTGGTAGCGTTGAATGGCGCGGAAACGGCGCCCTCAAGGTGCTGCTTGTTGTATTCGCCCACGTAGACCCGTTCCTCCTCTGCCGAGAAGTCTGGCTGCTCAGAAATCTTGAGGGTCGGCTCGTAGACTGCCTCACGTTCCTCAAGACCCTTCTCCTCCTGCCACTGGGTGAACACTTCGTCCTTCCAGGCCAAGTAGTCCTCCTCCATAGTGCCCTTGCCATCATCGCCCTCGCCGTAGGGGCCGATTCGGTGCGCGCCCAGTCGCTGGAGCGCCGCATCGAGCTTTCGGCCCACTTCGTTAAAGTGTTCGTACGTGTTGTTACCCAGGCCAAAGATGACGTAGTTGAGCTTACTCAGCGGCATGTCGTCGTTGCCCTCAGAGAAGGACGCGTCCTCAGAGGTAATGAACTCGTAAAACTGCTGGGCATTGTCGGTGGGTTCTCCCTCGCCATAAGTGGCCATGACAAAACCAATCACCTTGTCCTCGGGGAACGTATCCAGATTCTCAAAGTCATAGTCCTCGCAGTCCGCCGTCATGGTCTTGAGACCAAACCGCTGGGACGCCTCCTTGGCAACTCGCGACGCGTAATCCTCGGCAGTACCGGTCTGGGACCCGTAAAAGACGACCACGTTCTTATCGTTCTTGTCGAGCTTCTCAATGATGTCCCGAGAAGACGCCGAGCCACCGAGCTTGCCGCCGCCGAGCCCTCCGGCGTACTTGTCCACCTCGGGGCGCGCCCACAGGGTACCCTTGGTGAAGTACGCCACGGTGGCACCGAGAATGACCGCCAAAACGACCAGGTCCAAAATGTCAATGCCAAGCGTGTCTGTCAAAGCCATGGTTGATTTAACCTCTCAGATCACAAATACCAACAATCTACTTTCTCTAAGATCGGCTTCGACTAATCGGATTAACCAGCACGATCGATCTAGAAAAGGGCCAGCCAAAAAAGAGTGAAATCAGATCCAAAGTGGATACGATCAACCTCTCTCCAAAATAATAAATCGGATGCTAAATCACCTCCCCCAGCAAAAAAAAATTACGGTAATAAAATCCCGCTAGCAAGGTGGAACTAGATCCAATGTTATTCTCTTTTTCCTCTAGACAGAGTTGGGGAAGTGGGTGGTGCCTGTGGCTTACGTGGTAAAATGCCTGATGATGGTGATTTGGTGTCCAGGTGGTGAGTTTTGGTGGTTACCCGAAAAGGTCGGGTTCCGGGCCGGTATTCCGAGTTCAGGGGGCCTGGTCGTAGTCGTCGTATAACGATTTCGGGGCCGATCAGGCGATGCCGTCCCGCTGGGGTGTTACCGCGGTAAAGAGCAACGGTGAGAGATGGCCACAGTTGCTAGTGGCTTAGTCGCTGGTGGGGTATCGGCATTCGGCGAGGAATTTGTGGAGTATTTATGGGGTGAGCCGGTCGTTTCCGTCGTGTACGATTGCTCCAGTCATTCAGGTGCTTGTTGACGATGGGATATCACATGCACGTCATTTGGAAGGGTCGTTGATCAGCCTGGAGACGCATGGAATTCCGGGTTACTGTAATCGTGTAGCGCTATGTAGTGTAGTGTGTTCATCTGATGATTGGGGATGGTTTTCCATTGCAGGTGGGTTCCGAAGTACATGTACTGGTAACACACTAAACTCTTAGGATAATTGCGCCGCCAAGTGTCTTCGAGGGCCAGCCCTCGAGCTCCCGTAACTGGGGGTTGTACCCCCAGACCCCCCCCCCCTTTTGTTACACTGTTACGGGGTTCTAGGGGCGGAGCCCCTGCTACAGGGGGTCTGGGGGACTGGTCCCCCAGGTAATTGCTTTGGGGGGTGTCCTCGAGCTCCCGTAACTCGGGATTGCACCCCCAGATCTTTTCAGATTAGAGAGTAGCCGAGAAGTCACCGATATTCTATATGCTATACTGAGGTCATTACAGTAAATTAAAACGGTTAGTAGCGCACTACTCAAAACGCGGTCAGCTCCTGCCACTTTTCAGTAAACTTCTTTTCCAATCCCCTGAGCGACTCCTCGCTCATCTTCGAATCATGCACACAGTTAATCAGGTTGATCAGCCCTACGGGGGTCAGCTCCGCCAATGCTCGCGGCCCCAGGTAGACACAGCTCGTGTGCTCCGCTGAGGCATCGTTGGACACTTCGTTCGCCACCTCCAGGTACCGGTACGCTCTCATCTGGTTAATAAACGCCTCCGCCTCCGCACTGGTAGTCTGGGCCTGCTCGTCGTTGAATGCAAAGATCTCCAGGTCGGTCAGCAGCTTGATGAGCCGCACTCGCTTGATATAATTGTCCGAGCTCAAAATCCACACCGCGATCAGCGTCATGACGCCAAAATTAAACCGCTCCTCTTGGCTCTGAATCCCCGAGGTCCGCTTCGTAAACTCCTGGGACATGCAGTTGCACAGCACATACGACTGTGCCAGCGCGTCGGCGCTCTCTGATGCCCCGACAGCTGGGCCCTTGGCTTGGCCGTTCCTTTCTTGCTTCACCCTCTTCGCCGTATGCTGCTGCTTCTTCTTCTTGTGGAGCGCTTCCCGTCCTACCAGCCCTACCGGGATCACTCGCGGCGGTAGCGGCCGTAGCTCCATGCCAAACCTCTCCTGGAGAATCGTCTGCGCTTCCTCAATCACCTGCCGTAGCAGCTTCTGCCCAGATTTTTGCATAATCGGCTTTATGATCTTGTTGGAAATGTCGTCTCGCTTTATCAGCTTGCGGCCCACTTCATGGCACATGGCGTAGCTGGCCAACTTCCGCGCCATCTGCTGGATCTTCTCGTGGTCGACCCCGTCAGAAGTCGTCTCAACATCCCCATTGGTGTACTCCTCCCCTTCGTCGTCCTCAACCACCTGCGCCTGCTTTCTCTTCATGGTGAAATGTGCCGTGTATTAAATTAATTTTCCTTACGCGTCGTTAATTACGCGTCGCTCCCAGCCGTGCGTTCCTCTAGGTATATTTGAGCACATTGCCGCAACACGTGTAAGCATATTTGAGAATATCTGCTTGCCGGACACAGGGGTGTAACAGATCTAGGAACCTGGATGTGCGCAATGGAGTCGAGATTTGATAGCAAGGATATCCAAATAGAAGCATGTACTAGATGAGGCTCTATTTCTGCCACTTTTGATGGAGCGTTTAATTCAATTTGAGATGGGGTATTGTTTGTAGTTTGAATAGTACTTTTCATCCTAGGCAGTGGACTCCAAAGACTATTAATTATAGAAATTCAACGATGACGCTCCCGGATTCCTCTTCGAAGAGAAGTCATTACATTGAAACTAGCTAGGAAGTGAGGCTGAATCTGTAGATGACAAGATAGCGCCTTGTTGAGTGAATTGTAAAGTCCTCTGTTGAGGAAGTACTTGCTAGTAATCCATCACTAGAATCCAAAGTACCCATTCAAGGTATACGAGTGCTTAAAGAACACACATGGGTCTCCCATTGCCAAATGCTACGGATCATAGATCGAGTTTCCTGTTAACCATCCTAATTATACCATACAAAGTTCTTATAAGAGAGAAACAAACAATAGTAGCCTACTGCACCAGTTTACTATTGCAGATTGGAAATGGTTGAAGGTGTGTTAAAGGGGGAGGAAAAGAAATCAAAGTGACCTTCTAGGCTCTATTTACCATCCAAACACTATTACACATGCTGGATCTACTCGTCCTACTCATGTGCGTCTGACAGTTGGCACTTTTCAGAAGCGGAATTCGGGGCCCACCAGTAACTCTGCAGATGAAGTTTAGGCAAACTATCAATCCTATTCTCGGTTTTATATGGTATAACAAGGAATAAAGTACCCGCAATTGCTAGTAATATAGGTAACCACAACTTCGATTGCATTCCCCGAGCCCTATGCCTCAAAGAAAAAGGTCAGACAAACTCTAGCCACGCTTTTAAAGGAAACTGGAAAGGCCATGAATGATATTGGAACAGTTTCATCTCGAGGCCCCAACCACAAGTCCAGAGCAGATGGCCATGATAAGGTCCTTAACGGGTAGGCGCCGCACCAGCCGCACGCACGGCTGTGCACTGGGACCTAAATGGTTGGCCCGAAGCAACTTAGTACTGGACCGTACCAGCCCGGTAAAAGAGCCATAATGAGCGAACCAAATCTCGTTGAAGTTAAAGAAGCCCTTTGCAAGATTGCTATTGTTGCGGGGAACCTTATCAAGGAAAAAACCGGCACCGTTGGCTTCGACGATAAGAAGAATGGAGTCGATCTGGTGACCGAAGTTGACAAGGCTGTCGAGGCTCTTGTATCCAGCGAACTCAAACAGGCGTTCCCCGACTACCAGTTCATGGGCGAAGAGTCCTACATCCCTGGCCAGACCGTCTTGACGGAGGAGCCTACCTTCATTGTGGATCCCATTGACGGAACCACCAACTTTATCCACCGGTTCCCATTCTCCTGTATCTCCTTGGGCTTTGCTTATAAGAAGCAGCCGGTTGTCGGAGTCGTTTATAACCCCCATTTGGATCAATTGTACTCGGGGATTAAGGGCCACGGAGCCTACTTGAACGGCCAGAAGCTACCCCTGAAGAAGCCTGAGCCATTGAGACTCCAGGGAGCACTGGCGGCCATTGAATGGGGTGCTGACCGATCTGGGGCCAATTACAAAGTTAAGGTCGACACCTTCAATTCGCTGGCAAAGGACGAAAAAGATGGTGGTGCTTTCATGCATGGGTTCCGGTCCCTGGGTTCGGCGGCTCTTAACATTTGCGGAGTTGCCTCGGGGATTCTCGATGTTTACTGGGAAGGCGGATGCTATGCATGGGACGTGTGTGCTGGGTGGGTCATTCTTGAGGAGTGCGGCGGCCGAATGGTAAGCGGAAACCCTGGCGAATGGAGTCCTGCAGTGGATTCTCGAGTGTACCTAGCGGTTCGAGGAGGCGAAGACCAAGAAAAGTTCATTGAGGGCTTCTGGTCCCACATCCAGGGCACCTTGACTTATGGAGCGTAATACATTGACGGATTCTGGTCCTACATCCAGAGCACGATGACTTCGCGTAGGAGTAATAGCCTGTCAGTAGCATTTTAAAAAGGACAAATATTGCAAAGTCTATTAGATACGATCAGTATATACATGGTTAGTGGATCAAGCCAAGGCAACCTCCAAAGGCAGCTTGAAAGAAATGCAGAACATGGTCTTAGTAGGAGCAACTTTTCGCACTCGGTGGAACGAAAGCTCCTCAATAGCAATGTCAAAGTTCAGGTTCTTGGCTACCCTCTGGCGCAGATCCTCGTACATTTCCTCCATTGGCGGCTCCGGCTGCATTGGATCACACTTGTGAAAGCAATGGACATGTACAGTCGGCATCTGTTCCGCGGTAAGGTTGTCGGTGCCAAACACCCGTTTCCGCAGGGCCCCGTCAGAGTAAAGGCCAATGAACCCGGGCAGGAACTCAATGGCAGAGTCTGGGAGGTTCATGACATAGTGAGAGAACGACTTTGGAATAGTCACCTTCTCAATCGGGGTCGACGAAGGCTTAGACCGCGACATCTTCTTTGGTACAATCTCCGCATATCCCTTCTCCTCGGCCCAGTCCACCAACCGCGAAGACGCCTCCTTAATAAACTTGAGGCCATCCATGTTGGACGGAACAACAAAGTTCGATACTCGATTGATCTTTACGTTCTCCTCAAGCGCGCTGAAGCTGTCTGGATTGAGGTCATTGGCAAGCACAATAACCCCCTTCTTACCAGCTGGCACCGCGAACGGCCCAACACCAGCCATCACATCGCACACTGCCTGGCCCTTTTGGAACTTCTTGATGAGTCGATCATGCTCAGTGTGCAGACGAGTGTTCCAGTACACCTTTCTAAAGTTGAACCGGAACCGGCATCCGCTCTCAGACTGCTCCACATCAAACTTGTCCTCACCAGCCAGGACCTCCATGTCAAAGGTCCGGTACACGGTGTCAATTGAGTCCAACTTGTTGACCACAGTCCTAATAAGCGGGTTCTTATCAAGGATCACCTCACCAATGAGGAACCGGTACGGCATGTACTCGGCCCGAATGTTCATGTGGGCAATGTGCCCGACATTGGTGAACCCACTAGGGATCTCATCTAGTAACTCCTCGGGTAACACTGCCGCAAGGATCTCGTCCGACTTCCAATAGTCGTATCCGAGCTCTAGTGTGTACGGAACAAACGACGAGTTGGCCTTCTTGAACAACTCCGCGGACTGCTCCGAAATGGAATTGTACACCTCGGCCGGATCCTTAATGTCGTCCCGCAGCAGCAGACCCTTGGATCCGTCTACGGTAACGACTCGAGAAACCCCCTGGAGCTGCAGCAAGTCTTTCTTCGCTTCCCTATTGATCCGCGTAATGTAACTCGCGTCCCCCAGCTTGGCCGCAATAAGCGGCACCTGCGTCTTGAAAAAGTCGCGATCCAGCTCCATCATCCCCCGGCTCACCGGAGGGAGGTAGTTCCTCACTTTCTCAAACCCTCGCGAAGCCATCCTCAGCATCAACCTTGCACGTTTGAGCACTTGAAGACGACGTGCGGCTGAGGGAGGGCCTGAAAAATTTTGAGTGAGACGCACGGCTGTGCAGCCCACGCACCTCGACATTGCCCATTTGACTGCCTTACTAGATATCGATAGACTTGATCTCACTGGATTAGTGAGGAGGAGAAGAGATGGGTGTCATTACAGTTACCGCTGCGCGATCGGAGAGGACTCCGACCAATGAGCAGGAGCATGTGTCCGACATTGAGTACGAGGACGCCGATAGCGACGTTGAGATGGATAACGCTCCAGTGGTGGACGAGGAGGGCGTCAACACCCAGGGGCTAGTGACTCCGGGAGAGATTGTCACGGACGACACGATCTGGATGCGTGGACATGGTACCTACTCCGTCAACGAAAAGACATACTCCTCGGTGGCCGGAACTATCACCCGGGTGAACAAGCTGCTCAGCGTGCGGCCGCTGCGAGGCAAGTATGTTCCCGTAGTCGGCGATCATGTGGTGGGACGGATCACTGAGGTCGGGAACAAGCGATGGAAAGTCAACATTGGCGCGTCTCAGGACGCGGTGTTGTTGCTGGGGTCGGTTAACTTACCCGGCGGTGTGCTGCGGCGAAAGAGCGAGAGTGACGAGCTGCAGATGCGACAGTTCCTTAAGGAGGGCGATCTGCTCAATGCTGAGGTGCAGGGTCTGTTCTCCGATGGCGGAGCGTCCCTTCACACTCGTTCGCTGCGGTACGGTAAGCTGAGAAACGGACACCTGGTCCGGGTCCCGTCCTCGCTGATTATTCGGTTCAGAACACACCAGTACCGTCTTCCGGGTAATGTAGATATGATCCTGGGTATCAATGGCTATATCTGGCTGAGCAAGTCGCGTAAGGAGGTTGCGTCGAATGTGTCGATTACCCGGCTCGAGGAGGAGGCCGGGATGGAGATTTACAGCGATGTGAATGAGACTATTTCGCCCACGATCCGGGAGACCATCTCCCGTTATGCGAACTGCATCAAGGCTCTGGCCGCAACAGAGGTCGGTATCAACGAGGCGCGTCTTATTGCTGCCTACGAAGCCAGCTTGGAATACCAATCTGCTAGGGATCTCATTGACAAGACGGTCCAGGAGGCCATTTCCCAGGCAGTTCTCGAAAACGAGACTTCCTAGTCTTTTCAATAACTTATGCTCCATCAGAGGGGCTACTAACGAACAATGTGTGGTGGTACTTTGGGGGGTATGTCCATTGCGGACGAACTAGCATATTTATGTCACGAATATATATAACTGCCAATCAGAGCAGTACAATCAAAGTCGCAATTAGATACATAAATGGAATGATTGGAATATTGATTTATCTACTATGTACAATGCTATTAACAGTTAGTTGTCGCTTTTGGGAGCCTTTCCAGTCGACTCCACAATAGCCGCCTTGTCGGACTGTTCTGGTGCCGCTGGCTTGAGGAGATAGAAATAGGTCGTGCCAAAGTGGTACCGTTCATGCTCAAGAATCTCAAACCCAGCCTTCTGCACAATCTCGTCAATATCCAGGTTCCATCGGCAACCCCATTCCTTGGCACGAGATTCGGCTCGCTTATCCATTCGTTCATTGAGCGAGTCCCTGTCCGATCGACCGTGTTCCAAAAGCACAATCTTACCATTAGGCTTGAGTAGCTTTTTAAAGTTTTCCAATGCAGCACTTGGATCCTCGTGGGAACACAAACCAAAAGACTCATAAATAGTGTCAAACTTCATGCCAGATTTCTCTGTAATCTTGGTCAGATCCTCGGCACGGCCCTTGACAAACTGCACCTTGGTGAAATCCCCATACTTCTTCTCAAACTTGCGCTTGCACACCTCAAGCATTGCCTCGGAAGTGTCCAAAAACACAACAGAATTCACCTGATCCGGTCTAAAGTACGGAACATTACGGCCAGTACCACAGGACACCTCCAAAACGTCGCCCTCGACCAACTTCATGACCTTCCGTCGCTTGAGCCAAATGTAACTGAGGAATTCTTCCCACCAAATCTTGGAGTCGTACTCCTCTGCCATCTCCTCGTAAACCTCGGTCGTGTTTCGGGCCACAGGGATACCAGGCACGCCTTCGTCTTCCCCTTCTGTCCGCTGGTGAGGATGGGCCTCACCGGTAGCCTTATGCTTGGTCTCTTTGAGGTATCGGATACCAAATACCGCAGTGATGATATAGAACACAATCAAGGTACCGGCAGCCTTCTTCTTGAACTGCGGATCTCGATTCAGCTGCTCAAATCGAGCCTTGAGGGCCTCAAGCTTGGAGAGATACTTCTCGCCCTTTCGCGGCTGGTTCAGCGGACGGGTCTTGAACCCCTGGCACAAGATCTCACTGCCCCGTAGACCGGTCCGTCTGCCGGTCAGCTGGACTAGCATCCGGCTGCTGTTGTAGCAACTACTCCTCCACATTTCCTAATAGGCGTATACTACTGGTATTCTATATGGAGGTGAAACTTCAATTTTTACAAAACGTAATTATGGTGAGGATTAACCAGATCTGAGACTGTGCGGCTGACATCCAGACATTTAATATCAAACGGTCAATCCAAGATACATCAAAACAGGCCATTAAAGTCGATGTATGGGCTCGTTGTATGGGCAGTCAAGAAATATAATAAGATGGGAGAGTAATTTTGAGCTGGTACTCTTCTATCCATGGTATTATTTTCTACCATTGCCCAGAGCTTTACGAGTTCTGAAATGCAATCTAATAGCCACAATCCTACAATATCATGTTACAATTAGTTTTATTTCAAGTCCGTATACTAGGAAATGCCATAATTATACTATAGTGGAGATATAGATGCAAGATTGCTGGCTATATGGATTACAAGCGGCAGAGGTCAAGAGGCTAATGGGTCAACCGCACAGAAAAGTGCTATATCTTTTTAGGCAAGATGGCCCTATGCAACTGTTTTCTACTTCATTTTTGGCACGCCAGACACTATAAAAGAAATATATATCAATTCTTCAGCAGGAGTCAAGTTTGGCAACGTGAGACAGTCGTGCGGCTGGTAAAAGCTTCTTGAAATCTGGTATAATGCTAACATTTTACAAGTGTCGTACAATATCTCCAAATACAAATAATACAGGCCGATATTCCAGATCCAAATTCGCAAATGCAGCTGTAATAATGAGTCAAAACGAACTACGCAATGGTTGCTACCAGTATATCATCCGCCTACAGTAGCATGTGAGTAAATGACAGCTCAGCCATCTTCAATTTCACCTATCATTGGCCCAGAGCACCATTAACCCCTTATCGGCTCCATTGAATAGCTGGTACATGATGATGTACGGATGATGCGAAGGTTCGGTCGGAGACATGCGTGCCGCACGTGACGGGTCTTGTGACCAATAGAAGCGACTTTTTATGCGCGTTAATTAAACAGCAACGCGACGCGAAATTTTAAAAGTTTACGCGTCGCGATTATAAAAGGAGCACTCAATTCCTTCATTTCTGTAGCATTCAATCAATAAACAGCAGTTCCCAATGACAAATATGCCTTCTTCTCCATCTAAATCTTCTACTCCTACCCCTGATGACGGTGAGCGTCGAAAGACCGTGGCATCTATGATCCAACATGGCCGCTTTGACCCGTCTCTCCCCAGCGGATTTATTGCCGCAGGAGTGCCAGTTACTCCGGAGCATGAGAGTGACATCAGATGGATTCTCCAAGGGTTGAACTCCGCAAACATTACTAACGATGGAATGGGGGAGCCAATTACGGGATTCTACA
>JAKTQL010002431.1:32021-42706 GCA_030558815.1 Blastobotrys malaysiensis
CAGTTCCCAATGACAAATATGCCTTCTTCTCCATCTAAATCTTCTACTCCTACCCCTGATGACGGTGAGCGTCGAAAGACCGTGGCATCTATGATCCAACATGGCCGCTTTGACCCGTCTCTCCCCAGCGGATTTATTGCCGCAGGAGTGCCAGTTACTCCGGAGCATGAGAGTGACATCAGATGGATTCTCCAAGGGTTGAACTCCGCCAACATTACTAACGATGGCATGGGGGAGCCAATTATGGGATTCTACATGGAGACTCCCCAAAACCCGTTGCTTGGAGTAGCATGGATAAGAAACAATGAACATAATACGCAGCTGTGGGATGCTGAACAAGTTTTGTTCAATGACCCATTGGGGAGGGCAATGTTGCTTGTCGTGTACCTATTTCGTGACAATGTCCTCAATGCATCAAGCATCGTTGTAAAGCAAGTGTTCCGAATGTACCTGGGCCGGCTCTCTGACTATCTCGGATTGACCAATTATGAAAGACAGGTTCTGGCGCTTGATGAGACAATTATTAGCCAGCTGTTCTATCTCTTTACTGGCTTTGAGCATGTTCTTAGGGACCGACCAGGAAGCGCTTGTTCTCCAGATGACATCAAGCTGGCCGAGGAGAACTTTGGCCATCTTTATTGCACTGAAGAATCTCTCAACACTATTCGAGATAACCTGGCAGCTGGCAACTCGAACCTTCCCTTGTTTTCTCGACGACGGCACATGCTGGTAGTGATGCGATTCATGTTCCAACAGATCCTGGGCTATCAGGTTAAGACCATTGAGGACAATCTTTATCGAAGCCTGCCAGACAATACTAAGGGCTGGTACGCATTTTACGCCCTAATTTTTGAGTACTACTTTGGTCTCCCCCAGGCTCGTGCAGTGGACCCGTGGTGGAGGGTGGGATACCCAGGAGCAAAGCGTCTTTTGGAGCTCATTGGGGATATGATGGAAATTGAAGAGCTTACCATCGATGACTTCAAGAACAATCCAACTTCGCGAATTATTCAGCTCGTTTATGCCCAGCTCATCAACCATCTCAACACCATTTTGCCCAACTACGCAATGCGGGGGCTGCATGAAACCCTTGGCCGGTTTGCTGAGGACCCATCCCGGTTGCCGGATATCCTCAATTGCATCCTGGAGTGGCACAAAGACAACCAGCACCCATGCTCAGACTCTCGAATGTTGAGACACGGGGTTGTATTCAATCTACCTCCTGTTACGAAAGACCTCGGAGAATCGATCCGGACCCTATCTGCCGAAATTGAGGATCCTGAATGCCGTCTAGTACTCCACAATCCATTTGCTCGATACAGGCCTGAGTTCCTCAAGCAAAAGTACCTTGAGGGACAAATTTATCGACAGCGACGTGGCTGGACTGCCAAGCAACCGACTCTCAACCACCCCATCTTCAACCCCATCTATGGCGACATTAAGATGCCTATCAATTAGTGAACATTCCTATAATTGCAAATATCAAATGGACTTATTCTTTATAATTGTAAATGAACTCATTCTCTATGATTGCAAATGTCAATATTCTTTACTGCATGGTACAGCGGGTGATGCGGCTCGTGCGGCATATCAATGCGGCTCAGTTAACTATAGTCAACTTAACACGGGGTTCCCAACATCAAAACCATGGCATGAAAATTTCAGAAAATCTCTGCTGGCCCTATCTTTTACCGCTTATTCGTAGTAAAAGCTAGCCATCGGTGGAGAATCTCGAGAGCCACGGAGGCAGGGGTAAAAGTTTTAATAAAAAGGTGAAGATGGCGTTGTCTGATGTCCGAATTTTCATTCGGCCCATTCCATATGAAGGTATGTTCCCCCCACTCAGTCACATGACCACCAACAAAGCTAACGCGAGTGATAATAGCCCGACGATCTGAGATCGAGGACCTGTTTGGCCGGTATGGTCCATTGCAGGAGGTCAAGCTGCTGAGGGGCTACGGCTTTGTCGAATTTAAGGAGCCTGCAGATGCTGAGAGCGCCGTCCGAGAGCTCAACAACACTGACTTTCGAGGCGAGCCGCTCCAGGTAGAGTTCTCCAAGGCGAAGCCGCCACCACGAGACCGTGAGAAGGAGAGAGATCGATATCGAGAGCGTGATAACCGGGACCGGGACCGAGACCGGGATCGTGGAGACCGAGACCGACCTCGACGAGGCGGTGATCGATACGCTCCGGTGCGAACTTCGACCTATCGAATGTCTGTGGAGAATGTACCAGAGACGGCCAATTGGCGGGATCTCAAGGACTTTGCGCGACAGGCCGAGGTGCCAATTTCTTACGCTAACATCAACCGACGGGGCGTGGGCGTCTTGGAGTTTAGCTCTCGAGATGACCTGGAACGGGCACTTGACGTCCTAGGTGGCAAGGAGTTCAATGGCCAGACTGTAGATGTCCGAGAGGACACTCGACCCCCTCCAATGTCGCGATACGGCGGCCGGGGTGGCCGAAGAGACCGAGACCGAGGCGACTATGGGCGACGTCGTGGACGATCGCGGTCTGGGTCGCGTGACCGACGAGACCGTTTTCGATCTCAGTCTCGATCGCGAACGCGGTCTCCTCGACGGGATAGAGAGCGGTCGCGATCGCGTTCCGGTTCTCTGCCACCACCTCCTCCACCTGAGAATGGCGACTACTACGAAGACAATGAACGAACCCCTCCTCCTCCACCACCAGCCAATGGCGACAACTGGTAATCAACTAATTCTGACGGGGTAACTTTCCCCATTGCGAATCTTATTTGATCTGTCTTTTTTGTGTTTGATTTTTTTGCTTGGCTATAACAAGCCTTTTGGTTATTATTTCTGTTTTATTATACTATTACTACTCACAATATCAACGACACAGGCGACGTTCCTCTAATGATGCTCCATGGCACTAGTGTATAATTAATGAACCAATTCCTCCGCGAAGCGGAGCTAGGAATTTAAATAAGATTAATCGTAAATCACTAGAGAAGTAGGATTTTTAGCTCTGCTTCTTTCGGTGAACAGAGTTAATAAGGTAGAAGAGGAAGAAGAAGGCAAAGATATTGAACCCGGTGGAGATGACAAAGGCCTTTTGATAACAGAACTTGCCCTTGAAGCAAACAGTGCCCTCGTGTGGCAATGACTCTCCGTTTGCATCAAAGATCTTGCCGAACAAGAGCGAAAAGCAGTAGGAAGACACGACCTGGGCAATGGAGATGAATCCCCAATTTTGCGAAAAGTGCTCCATCCCGAAACACTCGGAAATGATAGACGGATAGACTCCATAGGTAAGGCCATAGGCAAATCCAAACAAAAGAGACATAATCCACATGGAATTGACATCCGTCGTGGCAATTGTTCGCAAGTTGGCCATAGTCATGACAACATTGGAGGCAACAATAAGCCACAGCCGCTGTGCAGAGTACCGCTTCTTAATATAATCCGACACCGACCCGCTCACGAGTCGTCCGGCAAAATTAGTCACGGAGAAAATGGCGACTTGGAGTGCCTGGAAGCTCTGTACAGACCCTGGGTCGACCTTGACGTCGTCCTCACCAAACCGCATCAATGCTCGGACGCAGTACCCCACACAGTAGATGTACATCTGGCCAGTGCCGCTCATAATTCCAATTGACAAAAAGTGTTCCCAGTATCGTCGCTTCAACAAGACGCCAAACCCGCCTGCGGGCACCTCCACTTCATCCATGAGATCCTCTTCGTGGGCAATATCCTTCATATGGGCACCCCGATACCCTTCAGGGTGGGGGTCATCGTGGTGGACGGCAGAGCTTTCAGCAATCAATGGAGTCTGCTCTGCATCCGGGGTTACCTCAATGTCGTAGACACGAATGAACGGCGTATTAACGGCAGCGAGACCAGTAGTGAGAATGGTGAGGACCATTAGGAATCCTGCCGTATTACCGGGGAAAACCATACCGGCAACCGTGGAGAAGAGGAACCCAGAGAGGCCAAACGCCGACATGGGCACACAGGTCGCAGTACCCCGAGCGTGCGGGAAGTTAAGCGCCGCAGTCTTGATAGCCGAGGAGTACACGAGAGTTGATCCAAAGCCCGCCAATGCCAGGGCTGCGCCAATTAGGGGCACAGAGCTAATTGAATAGACATATGAGTGGTACACTGTAGAATATCCGACAAGGAGACCTCCTGTACCCAAGCAGCATGGGATAAGGGCCCCGAATCGGTCAACAATGTACCCGGCCAGTGCTGAGAGCAGCGCGACTCCAGCTGGACCCATGAGCCCGAGGATCGAGCTCTGAGTGGCGGTGAAGTCCAGTCTATCGGCCAATTGCGTCGAATATGCCGAGTAGACGTAGATAGTACCGCAGCCTAAACTGGCCAAAAAGCACGCTACCAGCGTGCCAAACCGCTTATCTATCAGTGGGATCATGACAATGAGGAAAACAAGTATCTAATAGTAACGGCACGGATTACGACCTATTTAAACAGCCATTCACGGCTGTGGTATTTAATATATGTAAGCAGCAGGCTCCTATCGGTCCTTTGCACGGGTCTGTCCTTTAATATCTGCAGTGTCGGATTCCGGAGTATGCCCCCGCCGACAAGCCGCCTCAACACCGCGTCATTCTCCAGTGTGGGGCCTTGGCTGCTTACACCACTTTGGGTTGCGGTGTCGTGTCCTGTGGGGGGTTGTTACAGCCGTGCTATCAACCAACAGGGTTACATTGCGCTGGATGGTATTAATAGAGAATGCGAGTTAGAGTTGTACTAGATTTAATACTATAGTAGAGTAATGCTATTGACTCTTGTAATTCTGTTCCTGGTTTGCGGGTCGACTGTTGTGAAATTCCGATTGGTTCCTATTGGTACTTTAATTGATTAAGTATCGGTGAATTGATTGTCAAATGGTTATGAGATGCCTGTACTGTGTTGTATATCTATGTGTATTGCTATAAACAGGGGTTATGGTTCTCATGCATTGTGGTATATTGACAATTGAAACCATTCAACAGAGTGCGAGGTAACTATAGGTATAATTGTTGCGATAATAATACCGGTAAGATCTCTACGCCAAAGTTCAAATAATTCAGCAAGTTTTCAAAAAATATTTGGTGTACCTGTAATGGCGAATTACAATATATTTAAGGCAAAAGCGTGGGAACAACTGTAGGTATCTCAAAAGAGCACAATCGGTAACTATAAAAGCCAAGAAAACCTCTGTATTTTATAACAAAGATGACAAAGATTGGACTAGATACCAGTGATCGGAGACATTTGGAGCTCAGTCCCGCAATACAAGCTATTATAGGTGTACCGGCATTTGCGTTTACAGGTATTTTCCGACTCGATTAACAGTACCTCTTATTATAATTGATCATTATTAGTAAGTACCGATAATACCATGCAGATAGCAATAACTAGTACGACAATTGGTATTACCAATAAATACACCTTTGCTAACATTTGAGATAAACTGCCAACTATAATATTTGTGGCCAATTACAATCAAAAGGTAACACCAATGGTACATTAACAGTTCATTACATCATATTCTATGCCTTCTTCTTACTCTTCTTCTTCTTGTCCTTCTTCCGCAGACCACCCATACCGCTCTTGACCGCATCGGTGTATCCCTCCCAGAACTTTTCCAGATCCCCTGGCAACACCACGGTCGAAATCTTTTGTCGCACCGCCTTGTCACTCTTACCGTCAGTGGCTCGGAACAACACCGAGTAAGTCGCATCGCCACTCCCAATTCCATCCTCCTTCAACAGTCTATTCGTCTTATCCGTAACTAAATCCCCCGTTAGAACCCTCAAATCAATCGTGCATTTCACCTACGTCTCTTTTGATGCAAGTAAACCGAGCCCTCCTGCTCAGACGCCTTAAACAGCTCCCCGAGCTTCACCAGAAACTCCTCATTCGACAGTTTATTAACGACCATTGCAAATATTATAAATGTCCAACGAGACCAGCAGCACCTTCCAGATCTCTTCCACCTGCCAACTATATATCACCACGACAGCACCAGTAGTGAATATTTCACTCCCAGAAACAACTAATTCACAATACTATAGCAAACCAAGCATAATTAACCCACGCCTCTCACTGCCGGGTAACTTCCTTGTGCGGCCCTCCCAGCCGCGCCCCAGCGCCGACCACTATATATATAGCCATCGCCCCCCTGTCCAGTAAGCCCGGGAACTGAAGGAGATTGTGTCGAGATATACACGATGGAGCAAGACCTGACACCTGAGCAGTCCGGCCTGGTGCACCAGTTTGTCGACGTGACCAACGTCCAGGACCGGAACGCCGCGGTCCAGCTGCTCCGGGCGTCCAACTGGAACCTCGAGACGGCGCTCATGCTGCACTTTGACGGCGAGATTGCGCCGCCGACGACCAATGGTAATCCTCCGCCGCCACGTGCGGCGTCGTCGGCGTCATCGCGGTCGCCACCGCGCTCCCTGATGGAGGAATTGAGCCAATCACAGCCCAGCCACGACGTGGCGCCGCGGATCACCCCGTCCCCGTCCGTGTACCGGCCGGGGCCCAGTTCGGGGTTCTCGATCATCCAGACGGTGCTGCTGGTCCCGTTCAATTTGGGGTACAAGGTGCTTAACACGGTGCTCTATTTTTTGTCGTGGCTCTTCCCGGTGCTGCCTCGGCTCACTGGGTACTACCGGGCGAACCGAAACGCGGCGACGGTGCGCAACGACCACGTAGACCCCAAGACTTTGGCGGCGCGGTTTGCGCGGCATTTTGAGGAGAAGTATGGGGAGCACACGCTGCCGTTTTACGAGGGCGGGTACAGCCAGGCGCTCGAGGAGGCCAAGACTGGGCTCAAGTACTTTGTAGTCGTATTGGAGAGCGTAGAACACGATCTGACCGAGTCGTTCAACCGCGAAGTGATGCTCAACCCGCAGGTGGTGCAGCTCATGAAGCGGCCGGACATTGTGCTGTGGGCGGGTGACGTGCGGGAGTCGGAGGCGTACCAGCTGGCGAGCGAGCTCGGGGTGACCAAGTTTCCCTTTTGCGCCCTAATTGCGCCGAGCCCCAAGACGCCGACCTCGAACCTGATCGTAATGACCATTTTGGCGCGGCTAAAGGGGGTTGTAGACCCGGCACGGTTCGTGTCGACGCTTGAGGAGAAGATGGAGACCCACCAGCCCAAGCTCATGTCGCTTATTCTTGACAAACAGGAGCGCGACATGTCGCGGCAGCTGCGGGAGGAGCAGGACTCTGCGTATGAGCGAAGCCTAGCAGCGGATCGGGAGCGTAAGCGCCAGCAGGAAGAAGAGCGTAGACTCAAGGAGGAGGCGGAGCAGCGACAGCAGGAATTGGTGGCTGCGCAGCAGCGTCGAGAGGAGTTGCGAGATCAGTGGATCCAGTGGCGGGCTGGTGAAATTGTCAAGGCTCAGCAGGCGGCGGCGGCCGGGGAAGAAAAGATGGCCCGTGTAAGCATTAGACTCATGTCCGGGGAGCGAATTGTAGAAAAGTTTGCTCCCGGCGCCAGTCTCGAACAGGTGTATGCATTTGTCGAGTGCTATGACGTTATCAAGAAGAAGACGGGCAGCGAGGAGGCTCCCACCAAGCCAGAGGGGTACGAGCACGAGTACGACTTTGAGCTGGTGAGTCCCATGCCGCGAAAAGTCATCGCCGTCGACCCCCAGGCATTGGTCAAGGATGAGCCGTCTCTGTGGCCCAACGGCAGTCTTGTCGTTGAGATCAAGGACAACGATGACGACGAAGACGATGAGTG
This sequence comes from Blastobotrys malaysiensis, assembly GCA_030558815.1. NCBI lineage: Eukaryota > Fungi > Ascomycota > Dipodascomycetes > Dipodascales > Trichomonascaceae > Blastobotrys > Blastobotrys malaysiensis. Next base: position 39,745 of record JAKTQL010002431.1, read on the forward strand.
ATGATTAAATTACATTTGCATATCCCCCTTATTTATCCGACATGTACATTGAACTTCCCAAGCTTTGGGTATATAAAGATCAAGTGAAAGTATTATTGTTAACGAGCAATGTAGTTCAATGGCTCGGTGTAACCTTCGACAAGTCCATTGAACTTGGATGAAGTAAATCATTTAACGAGCACAGTAGTCGGCAAATGGCTCAGCGTAACCCTCGACAAGTCCATGGATGGGGTTGATGGGCTTGACCAGGTTGCGCCGGTCGACTTGATACTCCGTAGTGACCCGGCTAGACCAGTGGAACCCGTACTCTCCAAGCTCATTGGGCCCATCGTACGTGTAGTGATACTGCGATCCAGATAGCCCGCATAGCGAGTAATTGCTATGGTACGTATCCGGAGAGGTCGACGGCTTATCCCGCAACCCGCCGTCTTCGTCCTGGCTCACCAACAGCGTGTAGAGATAAAGCCCCTCTCTATCCCACAACGAGGACTCCTGAGGAGGAATGATATTGTCGATAATGGCCCAACACCCCCCAACCCAGTGGCTATAACACGCGTCTACGAGCTTGTTCGCCCGCCCCGAGAAAGAACGCTCTGGCTGAGACTGTCGTGTACTGAGCCACCTGATGAACCGTGGCACGTCAATTGTCTTCTTTATCAGCTCTGCGCCGCCCATGAGCCACAACGAAGCCAAACCGCAGTATGCATATCCTCCATGAGCTTCTACACCCGGAGCAGCACCAAACCCGCCCTCGTGGTTCTGACATCGGGAGATGTAGTCGGCGCACCCTTCAATGAGCTCTGGAGTGAGGATCCGCAGCAGGGACGCCGTCGCCAGGCCGCAATACACCCCTCGGAGATCAATCTCCCCACATCTCGTCACAGTGAAGCTCCCATCCGGCTGCTTCATCTCCATGAGGAATCGGTACATAGCAGCGCGGTTAATTGACCGCCAGTACGTCTCGTTGGAGTAGGCGAACCCATGGACTGCGGCGTACGTCGGCGCCAAATGCGGGTTCTGGAATGCCCCGCCTCCGAACCCGCCCTCAGAAAGGTTCTGGAAGCTCAATAGAGTCTCTCCAATGCGGTCTGTGTAACTCGCGATCTCCTCCTCGTCTCCGAGGATGCCCAGGGCGTTGACGGCCCAGAACACCATCCAGCTCTGGGACGCATCAAGCTTCTTCATGTACCATTTCAGGGTCCCCAATTCGCCTCTCAGGTAGTCGATGTTGTTTGCACGGTCGAGACGAATGTCGTTGGCGGATTCTACAGCGCTGTAATACTCAGTGACGGCCTCTTCTGTTTTGATTTGATCCTGAAGAGACTTGGTGACATAGTCACTAGTGATCCCGGAGGTAAGGATCTCAACTTTGTACCCTGGGTTTTCAAGGGACATGATCTTACTACGGTACGGCATCCTGACCTTGCGTTTATAAAGTAGCGGCATAACTCCCTCACCCTCATATGCAAGGCTTGGTTGATGCGGACCAAATATGAGGACTCCCAACTTTTCACCCCTTTGCCTTGTCCACTGGAAACGAAGACAAGGTATTTCAAAGTGGATTGATACCAGACAGAGGAGGGAATTGATACCGGCGGGTTATCTCCAGTAAATTTCAAACTGGAGGGGGTTTTGGCCTGGTTTGAAGAAGCAGATCAGCGGGATGGGTTTGAGACATCAGCCGCACGAGCCGCACATGGGCCGATATAAGGTAATAACGGCTCCATGGACTTTACACGGCGCCAGTAGTTCAATTCGCAGGAATTATTGTATATCGCGTGTCTTGGCGGTTGATTATGTCTGCTGTATGGGCCACCCACTCAATTGCTCCTGTCAATCCTATATCTCCTCGTTACTTGTATTCAATGTGGCTCCAATGCCAACTCACCCCTATAGTACCGAGCGTATTTTATGACGTAATATGAGCCCCGTGCGGCTCAATTAAAAAAAATTTTCAAACCATTTGGCTATTTCTTGCGTAAATCGTATAGTCTCTATTTTCCAATTGACATACCTCACCCGACTCGACTCAGTCGTCACGGATCAAAAAAAGAGAAAAGGTGGGGGATCGGAGCCATCCCGGTAGACATTGAAACCTACCCCATCGCGGTACGAACCATCATAAATAGACTATGAACACGGGAGATGCGCTGGATGCGCTCAGCGAAGGGCTCTATATGCACTCCCTGGGCCGGAACGACGCTGCGTTGAAAAAGTTGGAAGAGGCATGCCGGGGGTTCGACAAGGTACTAAGTGACCGGAAGCAAAAAGATGGGCGCATTCGCGATTGCCGAGTATACCGGCTATTCGAGCAAACCCTAAATAGATATGAACTGATCGCCAAGAAAAAAGAAGCCTTGGACCTGTCTAGCAAGATTGAGTATATCAGTGGTTTAGTCGGGGAATTTCGGTTTGATCCCTGGATTTTGGACCCATCAGAGGATGATTTCGTAAGCCCCCAGCCATTTGAAGACCCCGCTGGCATGCCCCGCATATCTGACAATCAACAGGGACAGTTCTTTAAGTGGATGCGGCCAATTGAGGCTCTGCGAGGCGAAGGGGACTTTAGTGATAGCGGAGCAGAGGCAATTTACCAGGATTCATTACAGGATTGCTCAGTAGTCGCGTCGTTGTTGTCAATTATATTCTGGCAGAAACGATCCGGGAAGAGCGTCTTAAAAGAGAGGCTCTACCCGCGGGATAGACCGTCCAAATCTGGCAAGTACGCACTAAAATTGAGATTCAATGGCTGTGAGCGCAAGGTCGTCATTGATGATTACCTTCCAATGATTACCGACGACTCCAAGAACCTGTTCGTCAGATCTTCATCAAATCCGACCCTGGTGTGGCCGGCACTTTTTGAAAAAGCATACATGAAGATCATGGGGGGCTACGACTTTGACGGGTCTCACGCTGCGAGAGATACTTTTTTGCTCTGTGGGTGGATCCCAGAGTATATATA
>JAKTQL010002431.1:43070-62992 GCA_030558815.1 Blastobotrys malaysiensis
AGATTCAATGGCTGTGAGCGCAAGGTCGTCATTGATGATTACCTTCCAATGATTACCGACGACTCCAAGAACCTGTTCGTCAGATCTTCATCAAATCCGACCCTGGTGTGGCCGGCACTTTTTGAAAAAGCATACATGAAGATCATGGGGGGCTACGACTTTGACGGGTCTCACGCTGCGAGAGATACTTTTTTGCTCTGTGGGTGGATCCCAGAGTATATATACTTGAAAGGTCCTTATTCCGAAGACACTGATCATAGGAGACTGTGGAAGCGACTTTACAATGGGTGGAACAATAGGGATCTGATGGTCTGTTTGGGGATGGGCAATCTAACCTCAGGGGAGGCGTCCGCCTTGGGCTTCATTAGTGACCATGACTATACAGTAGTCGACCTGAAGGAAAACGACGACGGACAGAAACTCGTTCTAGTAAGAAACCCGTGGAAAGATGGCAATACATCGGAAGATGTAGTGCCGCTTGCGGCGGTGGAAGGGCTAGACGCCGGCGCCCACGGGTCGTTCTGGCTCAACTTTGAAACGATATGCCTGTGGTTCCAGAGCATATACCTCAATTGGAACCCTTCAATGTTTGCGCATCGCCAGACTACTAATTTCTTGTGGGGCATGGACTCAATTCTCAAGTCGCAAGCCGTTAAAGGTAGCTTCCTCACCAATCCACAATTCTACATTCGCAATCCCTCATCAGAGAGAAACGTTGCCACATTACTGCTTACTCTCCACCATGCGGGGAGAGCCAAAAATACCGAAGGGTACTTTTGGCTTGCCGCCTATGAGACGAACATTGCGGACGACACCCTGCGCATAAACGAGTCAGATGAGCGACCCGTTATTATCCAGGGTGCTAGCATGAACACGACATATAATACGATTAAACTGTCTATTCCACCTCGCACTGCATATACGGTGGTGGTTCTAGGCAGCGATGTGGTTTCCCAATTGACCACCCTTCGGTTCAGTCTCGATGTCTATGCACTGCTACCGGTGGAGTTTGGCCGAGCACGCGAGTACAAGCATTCTTCGATTCAGAATGGCCTCTGGAAGAGTGATGATTCTGGCGGCAGTTTCTCCTTGGCCACATATACACGAAACCCGCAATTTAGCCTCGAGGTCGGGCCAGGCGACCCCAGCGAAATAAAGCTCTATCTCACGTCTGAATCGAAGAGTGCGCTTAATGTCCAGCTATTCTGGGGCGATGGCAAACAGATTCGCACTTTTGACGATAAGAAAGTCATTGCCACTAGTGGCAAGTATAGGACTCATACTTGCTTTGCAAAGGCCAAGGAGCTCCATCCGGGGAAATACACGGTTATAATATCGAATTTCCACCCGTCTCCCGGCAGCGACTACTCTCTACATGCGTGTAGCAGGACCACCAAAGTCAATCTCACTCCTGTTATTCCTGACACGGCCGGATTGTACAAGAGGACACTTCAGGTCAATTGGGACGGCGAGAATAAGCAGCTAGTTGGCGTCCATTTCCCGCGGCCGAGTTCCAAAACGATTTTGCATCTATTTGCCATTTTTGGAGCCTCTTCGACCGCCCTCTCCCCAATCTCCTCATATCGACCCCATCTGAGGCTCTCTCTGCTTCAGGACAATACCATAATATCTACTACCAGTACGTTTTCCGGGTCAATTAATGGGGTGTATTTGGACATCTCGCGACTAGGTGCTGGCGAATACCAACTCCTGGCCGAGCGGATGGAGGCTGGTCGCGGACAGTTTGAAATCGAAGTCTTCACCACCTGTCCTGTGAACTTTATTTAATATATTAAACACCTACTATAATGCGCATTTTCCTAAAGTCAGTACGGTCATTTTGAAGTCGGAAGATGAGTTCGGGATTAGGAAAAAACAAAACAAGACCTAACGGACCCGTTCAATGGCACAACGGCGACGGATTAGAAAACAGCCGCTATTAAAGAGGATCCAGGCGGCTCCGTTCGATCTGTGGCTCTCCCTCAGTGAGTCGTTTGAACTGGTCAACTGGGACGAAGAGTCTACCACTGTAGCAGTCCCCGCGGGTGCCGTCTGCTCTGGCCTGCTACTCATATGCCGCATCTACAGCTCGCTGAGCCAGGACGACAATGCGGTTATTGCAAACTCGCTGTTCAGGTCGCAGCCGAAGGCTTCCGATGTTTTTTCAGCTCCTAAACGGCGGCCCTTTTTGACAGTATTGGTATGTCTAAGATCTGATCTCTGCACCGCTAACCGTTTATAGTTTTCAACCCTGTCGCTGTGCTTGGTGGTGCTCTGTGTGCTAAATGCAGCCCGGTGTTATAATAAGAAACGTACCTATCGGCTCATGGGCCGCTCAATTGACAATGCGCCCAATACCCCGTCTGCGCATAAGGTCAAATACGAGGACCCTACCAAGCTCCAGCCGGTGGGGTCTCCATTGCGACGAATGACAATGCTGTGGGCCGATAACAAGAAACCGGAGAGCGTAAACGACCAAGTATGGGAGCTGAGTGTGTGGGACCCCCCACAGTTTAACCTGTACTTTGGATGTGGCTTTTCGCCATTGCATTGTCTATATATATTGTATGCGCCATTGGGGCTCTTCCAGATTGTTTTTATAGCGGCATTGACCGCCTCGCTACTCGGGGTGAGCCATGTGTTTTTGACGCTGATAAAAGACCGTGCAATTCTACATAGCGAAGTGCTTGGGGAGTACAATAAGAAGGTTGTCCAACCGACCTATGCATCGCGGAGAGACGTTGCAGTGGGTACCGATGGATCTGTCGAGACCTTTAGTCCGAGCCCCAAGAAGTACATTGTCAAGGACGTGCGCAAGTTGCGGGACGTGGCCGCCCCATTGACTCCAACCCGGTCCTCTTCGGTAGGGGTACGACACACGAGTCCCGAGAGGAGCACGCTGCGGCGATTTGCCAATCACAACGCCACGGCGGCTTGGTACAAGAGATCAGCCAGCCAGTCTGCATCTGATGAGAGCGACGGATTGAGAAGCCCTACTCCAAACACGCGATTTTAATACGCACATACGCACATTGGTAATAGCAAATATTAATACGCATTACAACGGTAATAGCCAATGCTATTACTACGCATATATTAAACAGTCATTAAAAGACAACTTTTCAATCGTTAATAAATGATAGCTCTCAAGCTAAAGGTCATCCCATCCAAAAATGAGCTCCTGGGCCCGCTTGGACGTCCAGCTGAGCCACCCTTCCCGGCCCGTTTTCATGCCGGGCTTGGCGTCGCTCTTCTCCTTGACATTGGCCATCGAGGGTCCGACCCGGACTTGTCTATGCTTCTTGTTGAACAGCCCCTGGCCGTCCTGTACCTGGATCCGCTTACCACCCGCCAGCGCCGGCATGGACGCGGTCCGCGGCATCTTACCATTCTCGCTAATCTGCGGGTACAGCCCAGTGCCGTTCTCCTCCGCAGTATCCTGAGCCGACTCAAACGAGCCGCTCATCAGCCGCTTGGCCACATTCGAGCTAAACGGCTTGCACCCAATGATGTACCGGTCCGCAAAGACTGTCGTGTCCTCTGCTAGGGCCCGGGCCGCCGCGCTGGAGGTGGTATAAGTGATCTTGATCCAGTTGCCCCCGGAATGAATCTGCTGGGCCGCATGCTTCCCCGAGGTACCCGACGACGCAAAGTTCTCCAAAATGTCGCCGTACCGGCTGAAATGATTTACAATCGACGACGTGAGCTCTGGCGGGAAACCGTACACAATGACCGAATTCGCGTCGCTGTTGGCCTTTGCAGAGCCGCCATTGGACCCCACATTAAGTCCGCTAAGCGGCTTGGTAGACGGCGAATTCGCGGCCATTGAGGAACCCCCCGAAGAAGAGCCGCTGCTAATGTTGAGGGTCGACGCGGCCGGGTTGAGGCTCGACCGAACGGGCCGCGACGCCTTGAGCGACTGCGTCTTGGCATAGAACGGTGACGCCCCCGAGTCGTACACAGACTCCGTGGGCGGTAGATCCTCCTCATCAATTGCATTGTTCTTCTTCGCGTGGGTCGGCTTTGGCGTCCCAAACGAGGTGGACCCAAACGTAGAAGGCGGCGACTGCGCCGAAATGGACCCGTGTCGGTACCCGGCTGACGCAGAGGTCAGCGCCGAGCGCTCTGGCGTGCTAAACGAGCTCTTTTGGCGAATTCGCGCCATGTGGGACGGGATGATACGCCGTTCCTGCTTGCCCCAGCTCGGGGCGCTGGGGAGCTGTCTCCCCGGGGTATTGCTGGTGGAGTTCACCATGGAGTTAGTCGCGCCGCCCTGATTGAATGAAGAGTGCGACTGGAGCAGCCCTGGCGCGGCGGGCTGATTAGCGTTGGCGGTACTATTGCTCGACCCGAATAAGCTCGCCTGCGGCGGCTGCGATTGCTGTGAGCTTGTATTGTTGAACAGCGAGGCCCCCGGGGCCGGGTTGCTTCCAAACGCGTTTGATCCGCCAAAACTCGTCGTACCCGCGGTCGCGTTGCTGGTGTTAGTGGCAGGGTTGCCAAACAGGCTCGGCGGCTGCTGCTGCGCCGCAGCGTTGCTTCCAAACAGGCCCCCGGAGCCGAACCCCGTCGAAGGCTTGTTCTGATTCGCACCAAACATCGTCTACGATTATATAGGGTTGAAAAGTCGCTCGTATGGTCAATCCCAGGCGATAAATCCCAGCCGGTACATTTTTTTTGTTTATCACCTCCGGGTAACTTCCCAACTAGCCCTGGTTGGTATGGAAACGCTTGCGCCCTGGAATGCTATCAATTATCTTCTACATGGCTACTTTACTGATCCGACAGCTCCTCACTACACACCAATTGCACTCATTGCTCGGACTTTTGCATGTTGAGGTTGGGCCAATGTCTCTCTGAGCCGCACGTGACCCGCGTGCGGCGCGTGGCCATGGCAACCCCCGAAACACCATTTGAACAGCCCGTATACGAGCAAGCTCTCCGCGTAGCGGAGCCCCAGGGGGTCTGGGGGACTGGTCCCCCAGGGTAATTGCATCCAATTGTCTTCGAGGGCCAGCCCTCGAGCTCCCGTAGCTGGGGGGAAACCCCCCAGATCCCCCAGGGTAATTGGACCCCAAGTGTCTTCGAGGGCCAGCCCTCGAGCTCCCGTAGCTGGGGGAAACCCCCCAGACCCCCACTACTGAGTGGTTTCTCCGCGTAGCGGAGCCCCAGGGGGTCTGGGGGACTGGTCCCCCAGGGTAATTGGACCCCAAGTGTGTTCGAGGGCCAGCCCTCGAGCTCCCGTAGTTGGTGCGGCGTGCGGCGTGATGTGCGGCTCAGGGTGGTGGCGGTGGGGCGCGCGCGCGGGGAGGTTGGGAAATCGCCACCATCGGGGAGGACGACATTGGACGACGCGGTGAAGCAATGAACAGAGTCGAGAGCGAGAGCCTGGTGAAAGCGCGGGAGGCTGCGAAGGGCGGCCGGCTGGCGGAGTCGGAGGCGGAGTACCGGGCCATTCTGAGCAAGGAGAACCGGGGCACGAACGAGAAGGTGATTGCGGAGCAGGAGGCGGCGCTTAACGAGCTGGCGCGGCTCTACAAGGACCACTCCAAGGTCAATGAGCTCGCGGCGCTGATCCGGGAGTCGCGGGAGGTCATGGGCGGGTTCGCCAAGTCCAAGACGGCCAAGATCATCCGGTCGACGATTGACCTGCTGGCGGAGCTGCCGGGCACGCTCGAGGTCCAGGTGTCGGTGACGCGGGAATGCATTGAGTGGGCCGTGTCGGAGAACCGCAATTTCCTGCGGCAGAGCCTGGAGACGCGGCTGATTGGGCTGCTCTACGAGAAGAAGGCGTACAACGAGGCGATTGGCATGATCAACTCGCTGCTCAAGGAGCTGCGGAAGCTGGACGACAAGATGATGCTCGTTGAGGTGCAATTGCTCGAGGCCAAGGTGTACCACGCGCTACGGAACATTGCCAAGAGCAGAGCGTCGCTGACGAGTGCGCGGACCTCGGCCAATGCCGTGTACTGTCCGCCGTTGGTGCAGGCGGCGCTGGATAAGATGAGCGGGATGCTCCAGGCGGAGGACAAGGACTACAAGACGGCGTATTCGTATTTCTACGAGGCGTTTGAAGGGTATGCCTCGCAGGAGGACCCCGAGGCGCTGCGGGTGCTCAAGTACCTGCTGCTCTCCAAGATTATGCTCAACCTGAGCGACGATTTGCAGAGTTTACTGACCAGTAAGAGCGTGATCAAGTACGCGGGGAGGGATATCGACGCCATGAAGGCAATTGCCGAGGCCCATAAGAACCGGTCGCTCAAGGAGTTTGAGTCAGTGTTGGAGACGTATGGCAATGAGCTCTCCTCCGATCCGTTTATTCGGTCCCACTTTTCGGCGCTTTACGACACGTTGCTGGAGCAGAACTTGGTCAAGGTCATCGAGCCGTTCTCGTGCGTCGAGATTTCGCATATCGCCGAGCTCATTGGGCTGGACACTCGCCAGATTGAGGGCAAGCTGTCCCAGATGATTCTAGACAAGGTGTTTTATGGCGTGCTCGACCAGGGCAGCGGGTGGCTGTTTGTGTATGACGAGCCCAAGTCTGACAAAACTTATGACCTGGCCCTCGACACAATCGGCCACATGTCCAACGTGGTAGATTTGTTGTATGAGAAGGCTGCCGCTTTGAACTAGTTTTTTATTGTAGATTGATTTATTGCCTATTGAATTCGTCATCCGGTGGATGATTTCTGCCATCTAATACATCAGAGGTCCAGTTACCCTGGGGACCAGTCCCCCAGACACCCTGGGGCTCCGCTACGCGGAGAAACCACTCAGTGTAACGTAATGGGGGGTCTGGGGGGTTTCCCCCCAGCTGCGGGAGCTCGAGGGCTGGCCCTCGAAGACATTCGGGGTCCAATTACCCTGGGGGACCAGTCCCCCAGACCCCCTGGGGCTCCGCTACGCGGAGAGCTTGCTGGAAGGGGGTTTGGGGGCTTGCCCCCAACTACGGGAGCTCGAGGGCTGGCCCTCGAAGACACTGGGGGCCCGATTACCCTAGGGAGATAAGAATTACTCGCAATTGATGGCGTCCAACTATCTTAATAGTTACCCGCGCACTACCGGTAAGGTAAATGTAAGGTCAGATTAATTGATAAATTACTGGTACATTACTCGTATACTCCCTGCTCACCATCAACGATCGCCTCCGTGAATGCATTGGTGATAATGGACATAAACTCTTGCAGATTGCCGCAGTCAATAAACAGCTTGTATAGCTGGGCATGCTCGTCGGCGACCAGGTTCGCCAGCTCAACCGCTTGTTTGAGGAACTTGTGGTGGACCTCCTGGGCCTCGATAAGCACGCGGGCAAGCTCGAGGAGCAAGTACGGCACGTAAATGGTCCGCGAGCGGTTGAGAACCTTCCAAGGAGCCGAGTCCTGCTCCGTTGTCGCAAGCACCCCGGTCAGCCACGACTCAGACAAGTCATATATCGACGTGACAATTGGGTCTAGCAGTTTCAATGCAGTAGATTGCCACGTCTTGGAGGATCCAGAGAGCGGCCTAGACTCGTAATGCCGTTTCCAGGCCTCGAGCTCGTTGAGGACGCCGACAAACCGGTCGTACTCCATAATCTCATCCCTCTCCTCGTTGGAGAGCTGTACTCGCGACTCTTTTGGCGCGTTGGTGGTGTCCTGGATAAGGTTCGTGGCGTCGTAGCGCTTGAGCATGGTGCCAATGTTAATACGGGTGCCAAACTCCTTGGCAGATGCAACCCGGCCAGCGGCCAAAAACCGGCGGTACAGGTGCACTGCAGAATGGATAGCATCTGCCCACAGGCCGGATACCACGTACCATTGCACCGCGTCGACGAGTCGCTTATCGGTTGGTGCCACCTCTGGGGTAACCATCACCTCGCTGGTAGCAGGCTCATACTCCACAGCGCTCTCGCTAAACACCCGCTCCACAGCAGTTCGTACCGTGTTCTCCATATCGAGCTTGTACTTCTTGCCGAGCTGGAGGTGCTTCTTCTGCACTTCCTCCTCGGTGATGTTGGCCAGCAGATACGAGTAGGTGTTAATGGCGTCCTGGGGAGGAAGATAGGACACGTATATCGGCGCCAGGTGGCTCTTGCCCTGGTTACACAAGAACTCAATGTAGGATCGAATGATGGTGGCAACGCTCTCCGGCTCGCCCGCGGGAATGCCCTGTTTCTGAAGGAAAATGACCAGGTGGGTGGTCACCCGCACAATGTAGGGGCTGTTAATGAGCTCCTGGTTAGAGGTGTCGCCGTCCATGACCCGTTGCAGCTCTGCGGCGAGCTGGTCTACAATGATATCAACAACGTTATTGATGACGGCACCCATGAGCGTCCGCAGCAGGTTTTTGCTCTGCTTGTTAATGACCGGGTTGGTGGAATGGAACAAGGCATCGAGAATGTTTGTCGTCGTCGAGGTGTCTGATTTGGGCGCTGGTAGCGAATCGAGCTGGGCATCGAGCCGCCCTGCCTCCCGCAGAGGCTCTTCCGACTCTCCGGCGGCGGCGCTTCGGAGGTATGCAATGAACTGGGTCTCCCACGAGTCGCACAGCTTGAGCACAGATGGCAAATCGCTGCACAAAAACCCGTAAATGGCCCGTTCGTACGAGTCCATGTGGTTAGGCTGCTGCACCATCTGGTAGCACATGCGTCTCCACAGCGCCTGGCGCTCAATTCCCTGGCCGTCGCTAGCTTCGTCAGCGACCGCCATTGAATCTTGAGTATTATCGAGGACGGGCATGTCAATGTCGGGGTCTACGTAGGCCTGGGACCCCCGGATGGCCATTTTGAGCGTCAGGTTGCCCGTCTCCTCGCACACCCGGAGCGCCTCCTCAATCTTGTTTGTAAACAGCAGTCCAAAAATGTACTTGAAGATCTGGTGGTCAACCTCCTCGTCCTCGCTGGCAATGCTCTTTTTCTGGCGGAACGGCGCGTCCGCATCTAGATTCGTGATAACGTCCCCGGACTTCTTCTTGGGGGCCAGATTGCTCGATTTCTTGGGCATATTGAACTGGAACGACATGCCCGCCGCCCCGCTACCCCCACCAGGCAGCTTGGACTTGCGCAGCTGGTCCTTGGTGTGCATCCACTTTGATCCCACCAGCTCAGGCTGTTCGGGGCTCTGGAGGCCCGACTGCAGCCAATTGAGGATAATCCACTTCTCCGCCGAACTCGGCGTCTCCCGATAGAACTTTTCCTGGATCACCGCGTCCCCAGAGAAGCTGTAGACGTTTGGTGGAGTCTGTTTCGGGCTCAGACGGTACCCGTACAGATCGGTGACGAGCATCCACAGTCGGGTCTCGAGCTCGGTATTGGCAAACAGCTCAGCGTTCACCTCAAAGCTCTTACGCGCCGCCTCGCTCGACACGCTGCCGTACGTTTTGAGCACGTCGAACGAGTCCGCGTACACGTTGAACAGCGCGTTCTCAAGGCCCTTGGCGAAATCATCCAACACTGATGTCCCGGATTGCATTGTCGCGTTAAATTCCTCCAATTCCTCCAATCCAATCTCGGCTCCAGCAGCAATCCGCGTGTAATTACTCCCTCACCGCGGTGTACAATCGTGGTGAACCGGGGGTGGACGGGTTGAAATTTGCAGGCATGATATATAATACGCGTTGGTAGGCGTATAACTCAGACCCATGCGGCTTGTGAGGCTTATGCGGCGGGTGCGGCGGCACCTCAGACTGACATATACGCTTCGCTTGCGTATCCCCCATCATGGGACAAAACCACTCTTCTAATGACGACAGGGGAGACCCGCAATCCACCAACCCGATTGTACAGGACGCGATCATGTCGGACGAGGAGGAAAAGATTTCGGTGGACGACGGGTACCGACAGGACGCCGTCAAGGAAGAGGAAGAGGAGTCGCGGGAGATGCGACACGAACTGGAGGATGCTGAAGAGGAAATCAAAGACGAGGAGGAGGAAGAGATGCCCGAAGACCGGTTTGGAGGGCGTGATGACGACGACGAGGAGGAGGAGGACGAAGAAGAAGAAGAGGAGGATGAGGAAGACGAGGAAATGGTATGTTCAAATCGGTACTTTGTGTGTTGAGAGGCTAACAGAATAGCCGCGACGAAAGAAGAGAAAGGAGCGGAGGAACATGTTCCTGGATGTCGAGGCCGAAGTCGACGAGGATGAGGAGGACGCAGAGGAGGATGAGGCTGATCTGCTGCGAGAGGACGGGTTCATCCAGGAGGAGCCCGAGGAGCTTGAAGATCGTGATGATCGGCTCCATCGAGAAGTCGACCGGCGACGGGAGGCCATTGTAGAGGAAGATGCGGAGAGACTCGCCTCTGAGTACCGGGAGAAGTATGGCCGGTCCACGGCGTCCAAGTACCGGGGCGATACGGGCCATGTTCCGCAGCGGTTGCTGCTTCCGTCCGTCCACGACCCCAACATTTGGGGCATTCGGTGTAAACCCGGCAAGGAGAAGGAGCTGGTGCGGGCGATTCTCAAGAAGAAGGTGAATTTGCAGTACACCAAGGCGCCGTTGGAGATCTTTTCGGCGTTCCAGCGAGACACGTTTACCGGGTACATTTACATTGAGGCGCGGAAACAAGTGGCTGTTCTCAATGCCCTCAAGGGTTTTGCCAATGTGTACACGCAGAACATGGTGCTGGTGCCCATCAAAGAGTACCAGGACATGTTCCGGGTCGTAAAGTCCAAGGAGACGGAGCTGACTCCGGGCACCTATGTGCGGGTGAAGCGAGGCAAGTACCAGGGGGATCTGGCCATTGTGGAGAACTTGAGTGAGAACGGTCTCGAGGCCAAGCTCAAGGTGGTGCCACGGCTCGATTACGGGCGGTCTCTGGTCATCGACACGAGCGGCGGTCCTGATAATAAGCGTAAGCGGAGCACGGTGCGACCGCCACCAAAACTCTTCTCGTACAATGAAGCGGCAATGCACGACCAGCGGAACCTGCAACGGCGGGGCCCCAACTCGTTTGTGTATGCTGGCGACGAGTACGTGAACGGGTACCTGATCAAGGACTTTAAGATCACCTATTTAATAACCGAGAACGTGGAGCCGCGGCTGGAGGAGCTCACAAAGTTCAACAATGCCAGTGAACATGGGCTCGACCTCAAGACGGTCTCGGAGAGTTATAAGAGCGCCCAGGGTACGACCACGTTCCAACCCGGTGACCAGGTTGAGGTTCACTCGGGCGAGCAGTCCGGTATGGAGGGCCGTGTCGTGGGCACCCACAACTCCATCATCACTGTGCTGGGCACCAGTGGCGTCCTAACCGGTCACAAGATGGATATTCCCGCCGAGAACCTGCGCAAGAAGTTTAGCATTGGTGACCATGTGCGGGTAATGAACGGTAATTACAAGGATGAGACGGGTCTTGTTGTCCAGGTGAGCCGCGACAACGTGACGCTGCTTAGCGACATGAGCAAGACGGAGATCACGGTGTTTGCAAAGGACCTCAAGGCCGCGTCGGACACGGGTGGAGCCAACACCATTGGCAAGTTTGAGCTCCACGACCTGGTCCAGCTCAATATGCAGAGCGTTGGGTGCATCGTCAAGATTGACCGTGACTCGGTCGGGGTCCTGGGCATGGACGGCCACCTCACCAACGTGTCTGCTGGATCTATTAACCGAATGGCTGTTCCACGACAGAGCCAGTTCGCCACAGACCGTAACGGTCAGGAGATTCGGGTCGGCGACACGGTACGGGAGCTCAGCGGCGAGCGCCGCCAGGGCCAGATCATTCACATTTACCGGTCCATCCTGTTCATGCATAACCGGGACATTCAGGAGAACCTGGGTGTCTTTGTCAACCGAATCACCAACGTGGCTACCATTGCCGCCAAGGGCGCCCGGGGCGTGGTCGGGGACAAGAAGAATGGGTTCCCCGACCTGAACAAGATGAACCCAAATATTGCCAAGAACATGGCGCCTCCGCCAGTGATTCGAAGCACTGGCCGCGACAGAATCATTGGCCAGCGGATCACCATTGGCAAGGGCTCCCAGTATAAGGGTCTCAACGGTCGAGTGCTCGACAGTAACGACACTGAGGCACGAATTGAGCTCGAGGCCAAGAGCAAGGTCGTCAACGTGGCAAAGACCAAGCTGCTGTTCACGGACCGAAGCGGTGCTAAGATCCCATACATGGAGTTTGTCCGCAGCGGACGACGCCCTGGGATGCCTCCTGGTCCTGGTGGTGGCATGGGCGGTGGTCCTGGAGGGCCGCGAGGCCCCCCTGGTCAGAACCCATGGTCGGGCGCTGGTGGATATGGTGGAAAGACTCCGTCGTGGGGTCCTGGCGGAGGACGAACTCCTTATGGCGGCGGCCAGACTCCTGGCTGGAATGGAGGTGGTAAGACCCCGTCGTGGGGAGGGGGGTCCAAGACTCCGGCTTGGGGCAATGGTGGAAAGACCCCAGCGTGGAACGAAGGCGGCAAGACTCCTGCTTGGGCTGGAGGTGCCGCCGGTGGAGGAGGAGGAAAGACTCCCGCGTGGGCTGGTGGAGCAAGTGCTGCCAGCGGTGGAAAGACTCCGGCGTGGGCTGGAGGCAAGACTCCAAGCTGGGGCGACTCATCTGGACCACGGTCGAGGCCTGTGGAAGCCCCAACTCCTGGGTTCTTTGGCGGTAACGACTATATGAATGCACCAACGCCAGGGTTCGGCGCTCCAACTCCAGGTGCCATGACTGCCGCTACTCCAGGGGTGTTTGATGACTCTGCGCCAACCCCGGGGGCTACCACTGCCTTTGACGCCCGTACCCCCGCGGCAGCGCCAACTCCTGGAGTGTGGGACGACGGAGAGACTCCAAAGTACGATGCGCCAACGCCTTGAACTATGAATATTGTACCGTAAAAAAGTTTGTTATATAACTAATTTATTCTTTAATGGACATGACTCCAGAGTTGAACAGAGGTCTAGGGCAATTGAATCGAAGAGGTGGATTACCGATCCCTTATCGATTACATCCCCTTGGTGATATAATTGAATCGAAGAGGTGGATTACCGATCCTTTATCGATTACATCCCTTGGTGATAATGGTTTACAGTATTGAAGCTGTCATTCATTGACAATACTCAATTGCCGTGTGTATCGCAGGTTTCACGTTAGAATATATACAAGATCATACATAATGCATTAGAAAAGTTACTGGAAGACCTTCTGCTTGACCTCCGCAACCTTTCGCTTTCTGCTCTCGGTGAACAGAACGTG
The DNA here is from genome assembly GCA_030558815.1 of Blastobotrys malaysiensis. Taxonomy (NCBI): domain Eukaryota; kingdom Fungi; phylum Ascomycota; class Dipodascomycetes; order Dipodascales; family Trichomonascaceae; genus Blastobotrys; species Blastobotrys malaysiensis. The sequence continues at coordinate 56,235 of JAKTQL010002431.1, forward strand.
TCGCTTCGCCAGCGGATCGTATCGAACCTGTGTGACGATAGGAGAGGACCGGGGTCGGAAAATGTATCGCATGTACCCGGTCTTAGCGGAAGACACGAGCTTGATCAGTGTCAGTCTAGACTTGTCCTCTAACCCCCAACGTTAGCGCGCTCTACAAATACTCCTGTGCCCACTTACTGGCCATCTTTTCACTCTCCTCGTGTCTAATGATCCAATCGTGATGACCTCCAGGCAATTTTTCACCACGGACCGGCAGAACTCCCAACCTGCACAGCCGCATCTGTGCCCTCGCGCACCACACATCACCAAAAACTCAGCTATAGGCGACGCACACGCTGGCCATTGCAACCATAGGAGACGATGGGGTCAATTAGGGCGAGTCTGGACGATAAATTCCCAGACTGGGAGACGCTGGACCGGGAGCTGGAGTCCCATTCAAGCCATGTCAAGTGCGAGATTACCTCCATCCAGGAGAAGATTGAAAAAGAGCATGAACAGGTCATTCAAAGCCGGATCGAGACCGTGCAGGGCCTAAAGTCCTTCCTGCTCGGACTCAAGCCCGCCGTGATGAAATCCGTGCCGTCAGACCGTGAAATGAGAAGGTATCTTGGGGAGGTTACCGACGATGCGCTTGGGGAGCAAGTTACGGCCCAATTTGAGCATTTACAGACTCTGGCAAAGGGCCACCAGGTCTTGGTACGACTCCAGAGAGTGAGGGCTGCAATTGATGAGATCCCAGAGTACTTGAAAGATGGGGAATCAATTGATAAGGCAGTTAATCTGTATGGGACTCTGGCGGGAGAAGAAAAAGGGCTGAGTGTATTTTCCACCAGCTCGAACCCGGTGGTTGCGGCATTGGCCCGGAAAGGGCTAGAGCAGTTTGAGTTCTCTATTAGAAAACCAGTACAGGAACTGTGCTATACAAAGCTGCGGGTGTGTTTGGAGGAGTCCGGGTGGCCCAAAAAGTTGCCGGAAAAGGAAGCGTTTACACCGCTGTTTGAGAATGCCCTTCGTACCGAACAGTTCCACACCACGACTCCAGTGCGGCCAAAGCCTCTCGGGGCATTTAAAGTCCTGGCAGAGGCATTGGACTTGAGATTCAAGTACCACTTTGAAAGCGATAGAGATACTAACCGAAGCGACAAGCCCGAATGGGCTTTCAACCATTTCACCAACGTTATTGACGAGAACGTTGACTTTCTCAACGCGGTTGTGAACCCCGCCATCCATAACGTTCCCCGGTTCCTGGACCGTAACGCCATGCATGAGTTCATTGTCGCTCTGCTTCCTTCGGTGTACCGTAAGCTTGATACACTCTTCCCGCAAATCCAGGGGGATGCAAACTTGCTCTCCCACCTGGTATACGAAACAGTCAACTTTGATTCCACCCTTAGAGAGCGATACTACTTTTCACCCTATCATCAGGACAATTGGAGGGGTGTCACGGGAGATATGTTGGCAAAAGACAGTCGGTTCGATACATGGCTTGCTTTGGAAAGAGAAACCACGCTCAACAGGTACAAGGAAATTATCGATTCTCCAAATGCATGGCACATTGACTGGGAGAGCGTCGACTCTAATGAAACCAAGCCCACTCAGTCCGCAATTAACATTAAAGACCTTCTCGAAGGTATTACCGAGCATTACTGCTCTTTGAACTCCGTCAACTACCGACTTCGATTCCTACTCAAAGTGCAGCTGGACTTGCTCGACAAGTATTACACCCGGTTGCACGAGTCTATCGATGCGTTTGATTCTATGCGCTCCTCCCTTTCGAGATCCATCGGCGGCGTTTCTGCTGAAGACCAACAGCTTGTGACCGGAATTGCTGGCCTCGAACGCCTCTGTCGAATTTATGGAAGTGTGGAATTTATCATCACCACCCTCGAGACATGGGGGCAGAGCATTTTCTTCCTTGAACTGTGGGATGACATTTCCAAACTTTCAGCCAAAGCCAAGAAATTGGATAATAAAACCTCTCTCGCGTTGCAGGACAGCCAGGCAACTATTCCTCACAACGAAGAAGAAGATGGTACTCTATTCGACGAAACTATCGCTTCATATTCTAAGCTCAAGGAACGCGTCTTCCTAACCGTTCAGAGTGTCCTCAAAAAGGAGCTTCAAACCGCTATGAACGATTACTTTAAGAAATCGGACTGGCAGCCTCAGTCTACAGCTATCGCTGGAGTGTCCAGCCTCCTAATTCGTCCCATCAAGACCCTTTCGAAAGAGCTTGATTTCCTCCGAAGTTTCTTCACTTCGGTTGACTATCTGCGTCTATCAAAATCGGTTGGGCATGACCTTCAGCGGTACATTTGGAACTATGTCGTTCAGTCAAATGTTTTTACTACTGCCGGTGGCCACCAATTAAAAAAGGATATTACCGAGTTATGGGAGTCCTTACTGCTACCGTTCGATAGTGCTTATCGAAAACTAGATGCCGCCGCTGATGTTCTGTCAGTCGAAGATCCCAGCGTTAGTGACCTAGTCCAGTCCACTGGGCAGTCTTTGACAGAAAATGATATCCGGGGCATAATTCATAGACGTAGATAACCGATAGTATTTTTTTTCTCTTTACACTACGGTAGATATTCCTAAAGCGCAGGATATGTCAAATGTTTCTCATTGGTATTTCTATAAGCGAGAAGTAAATAAATATTGGCTAAACTTCCTTTCTTGAGGCACACCAATTGTGTTAGAAAGTTGGTGGGGCGCCCTCGATAACATCCTCCAGACGCTCAGAATCGTTATGATCATTCGCATCTCGCTCGGCATCAACAAGGGAATTCAGATTGAGACTGCCAATATCGCGAATGTTGTCTATCCATATACCAACATTGTGCACGATCCCTTCTTCTTCCGATTCGCCGCCATCGTCTCGGCTGTGAAGATGGCTATCCCACGCGGTAGCTGTACTGACAGATTCGGTAGTTGATGTTCTCATCAATGACTGAGACCGGTCGAGCTCGTCAGGGGTCGAAGTGTCTATCGTCAACGAGCTGAGGTCGATCTGGTCTGTTTCAGCGGGTGACGACCGCGACGAGCTGGTCGGAACATTAAATGGCAATTCGCCAACACTCCGTGTGTTGGAGAACTTGTAAGAACGAAGCATATCTACACCAGTAGGCTTCGTATTGTTGGACGACTGTTTGAGGGGAGTCTCAGAATCAGGCCCAAAATGACTCTTCACAACATGGTCGATGACTGGCCAGCCGTAAGCGTTGGCGAATCGTCTTCTCACCACAATATTGTTGTGAGCATCCGGCTCCAGACTAACAAGGATTTTACGCCAAGTTAAGCCTTTATGCCAGTCTCTGGCAATGCGTTCTTCAACTTTGGCTTTTTCCACCATGTCATCACTACTTGACGACTCTCCCATAGGATCGCTGGCGCTCGAATCAGAGCTCAATGATTTGGGAGTGATAGGGCTAAAGAATGAAGACTTACGACTGTATCGGCGTGGGGGGAGATCACGATCAGAGTACAACCGGTCGTGGAAAATGCAATTGGAACGGGTAGCAGGATCGACGATAAAGGATTGTGGCGGAAGTGGAGGGAGGAGCACTGATACCCCAGACTCAAGCATAGATGTTTTCTTCGGTAGTATTCCTGAATGGTCATGACGCTCTTCTCCGAAATTGTTGCTGGATGAATCAACTGTTTGGCTTCGCTGATAGATCTTTCCCGGCCGTTTACTACCTGCCTGGGGTGCCATATATGACATAAGGGAGTTGAATGGTCCAGCAAAGGAATTGAAAATTTCCATTGGTGCCTTGGTAAATGCCTTGGTTAGAGGGTTCTTGTTTGGTTTTTCAACCTCAGACAATGTCGTATCTTCAGGAATCTCTCCCGTAACGGACCCATCGTTATCCTCGTCGTCCTCCTTGACACTCTGCATTGATGGTTTATCATCCTCTTCTCGTTCTTCTAGTGAAGTAGCGGTTAAATCCTGCTCGCTATTCGAGGATCCACGTCTGGCCGGTAGACTTTCAGATGAGGACCCTGAAGAGCTCCCAGATTTACCACCTCTGCCCCTCAAGTTCATGGTGGATCTCTTCTTGAGTTTCTTCCCCCCATTTTTAGAATGGTTAGTTGGGCTACTGCTACCTGACACACTCTCTCCTCGTTTAGCCTGGGCTGCCTTTGCTATACCACGCCAATCAAGATACAAAATGGCCGAAGTTCTCAGTGGAACGATCCCATCATTCACGGCATTCGCATATAATGTTCGATGCCTGAACTTTTTAAGCACGACGTGCGTAGGACCTGTTGGAAGAACTTGGAGTAGTGGTTTGTGGTGCTTTTTAGTGCTGGGCTTCCAAGTAAGCCCGAGGTCTTGGCCCGTTCTCCCTGCAAATCCTATGTCAAGGGCAAACTTGACATACCCGGGGTTCTCATTGGATACTCCAAGGTAAGGAGTCGCAAGAGTGATAAAATTCGCCGGCTTGACACGTTCAAAGAAGTTTGGATCCTTGTCTTGAATGTGTGCAATGGCGAAGGTCTGTACCAACCCGCCTAACGAATGGCCAATAAACGAAATTTCAGCCACTCTATATGGCTTATCATGTTTAGGTACCAACTCATTCATAATATAATTGCCCAGGTGCCTCCCAAGGTACTTGATGCCCTTCTCGGTCTTGCAGACGTTGCCAAAGTAACCCCGAACAATAATATTCTTGCCTTCTCGACGAGCAGTTTCGTCTATTTTTTCCTTCAAGTAGAGCATGTCGGTGCCTGTGTTGGAGTGCAGCCCATGCGTTACCACCACAAGATGTACTGGCTTATCGTAGTCCGGGATCGGTGCGTTCCACAAATCCAGCGTCTCGTATTTCTGTACATGTATCCCCGAAGGCGTCTTGGAGCTGATAACTGGGAAGGCAGAATGGAGATCCTCCTTCTCGTGCCCAATCATAAGCTCAAACTGTACCGAAGCATTCTGCGAGAAGATGATCTGGCTCACAACATCAATTGTCCACGTGTACACCTCCTGGAACCGATGCATATATAGCTGGGCATAAAATGACTGAGCAGCTTTCAATTGTGGTTCGTAGATGGGCTGGTCTGCTGTAGAAAATGCCTTCTTGTCCTGGTCATAGTCCCCAGGTCGGACATCAACGTACAAGATATAGGGCCCGGCAAGATAAGCAGCTCGCAGAGGCATAGCCTCTGTGTTCTTTATACGGAGCCACAAACATGTATCGTTCCCTGGTATCCGCGTAGCGTCCTTATCCGGGGTATAAGTAACGACGAAGCGGTTAAGCTCTCCGACCTTGAGCCGGCATTTGGTCCTGTAGAGAACCTGATTCGTAGCCAATCCGGTCATGGTCCTATTCGACCGACTTAATAAAGGTGGGTTCGACGACGCAGGAGAATCTTCGTGCCCCGTAGTTGCGGCCATCTTCGCTTATGCGTCCATCCACTGTTCGTAGAGCGTTGTGTAATTGGCCATGATGGCTATCTCTCCTGTTTTCCCGGGCCGGGAACGGGCCCCAACATGTTCCGCCCAACCACCGGGTAGTCGATTGTTAGCTCCCTGGCCCAGTCGTACAGGGGGGACTGGTTCAAGCTCAAGTAGCTAGTACGATAAATATACTTTAGTACTGACGTTTATATAATAAGGAACCAGCTTACTTGACAATTGGCCGTGCGGCTTATATGCGGAACTGTGCGGCTTATGCAGGCTCAAGACATGACTCGGCATGAAGCGTAACTACGATACAAACTCAAATTAAACTCGTGGGAAGATTTTTGATATAGGAATGCATCAGGGGATATCATTGTGAGTCCGTGAACAATATGTTGACTAGTACCGGAAGTAATGAACCGAAAGGCAGTGTAGTAGACCATGGCACTTCCAGCCCAGTAAATAGAAAAACTAACCCACCAATGAGTTTGCTAAGGGAAGATCTATTCCTGTCAGTAATCCTAACTGCTCAGTTATTCCCACAAAGTGGAGTCGCAATGGCAAACGTACCACTCGGGATAATTGCAGAAACGTTTGGAGACCAGACACTGTAGGTTGGTATGTCGCAGGGTACGCTCTTACTATGGGCACATTTATTCTCATCCCCGGAAGGCTAGGTGATATGTTTGGATATTGGACCCAGGCTTTTTTCTCAGTCCTATTCGAGCCTTGGGGTATTGGTATGAGTTTTTCAGCCGCTACGCTATTAGTGAGTGAAGTGGTTCCCTCGGAGCTGCAAGGTGTTGCCGTTTCGTTAGTGAACACCATCGTTAATTACTCCATTATTACGGGTATTGCTGTTGCACAAACTGTTCAAGTCTACATAATGCCAGATCCTATGACTCAAGAGGAAACATTTCATGGAATTCGTGCTGCCTTGTATTTAGGTGTAGGACTGAGCGGGCTTGGGATTGTCATTTCACTTATAGGTACCAGTCACGATATATGGGTTAAAATTTTTAGCCATAGCATTTCATCAGCTAACTAACTCTCCATCCCACCAACAATGACAACCTTCATGACAGGTGGAATTGTATCTACATGACTTGTATGTGTGGTTGTACCCTGTATTGCGTGTTGGTATCCCACCAACATTTAAATGCGCCGATCTGCAGACACATGGACCGAATTGTGTTAAAACACAATCTTGTTACATAGACGTCCCTAATCCAAATGTTAGATATACTGAGGCAAAATGGGCCCTCGACGGGCCGGTGTTAAGCATAAGATGGCGTTACCAAAATGTTACCTAAACGTTAGTAATGATCGCACTAGCTCCGATGCAAGACAAAAG
>JAKTQL010002431.1:63490-85615 GCA_030558815.1 Blastobotrys malaysiensis
CGCCGATCTGCAGACACATGGACCGAATTGTGTTAAAACACAATCTTGTTACATAGACGTCCCTAATCCAAATGTTAGATATACTGAGGCAAAATGGGCCCTCGACGGGCCGGTGTTAAGCATAAGATGGCGTTACCAAAATGTTACCTAAACGTTAGTAATGATCGCACTAGCTCCGATGCAAGACAAAAGCGACATTATCCATCTGTACCGGTAACAAACCCCAACGTCTTAGCCTTGTTATTGTCACTGCTTCCAACAGCCCCTCTTGAGGTCTATGACAAATATTTAAATTATCGAATTTATGCTCCTTTCAGTTGCAGCGATTAATGGCGCTTAAAAATGAAAATCATGGGAAACCGACCAAGACTACCTTGTCGGAGGTCAGTGACAGTATTGACCAGGTGGATCCCCCAATAATAGTCCAAAGTCGTGATGAGAAAGGATCTGGTCTAGCGAATCCTGTATTGCATCCTCCTATCCCTAATGCTAAGACTGATCCACCAATGACTCTCTTAAGTGAAGTGGCATTCTTATTTGTCATTCTCTGTAGTCAGCTTTTCCTCCAAGCTGGAATCGGCATGGTAAATGCAATTGTTCCAATTATAGCTGATTGGTTCCAAGATAACAGAGAGGGGGGCTGGTATGTCGGGGGGTATGCTCTTGCAGTAGGCACGTTTATTTTGCCAGCAGGGCGATTAGGAGATATGTATGGACATAAAAAGATGTTCACTCTCGGATTTGTTTGGATGTCGATATGGTCCCTTATCGCTGGTCTAAGTCGTTATGTTAGAGGGTCTTCCGTATTCTTCGATGTCTGTAGAGGGCTACAAGGCCTCGGTCCTGCATTAATGGCTCCCAATGGCCTAGCGCTGCTTGCCAGAGTGTACCCCGAAGGGCCTCGTAAGAACTTCGTGTTCGCGCTGTTTGGCGCTTGTGCTCCTATTGGGTTTTTCATTGGGTCATTGTTTGGTAGCTTGTTTGGCCAACTTTCCAACTGGTCCTGGGCATTCTATCTTATGGCTATTTGTGGAATAATTGTTGCAATTTTCGCACATATTTTCATTCCTTGCAAGAATGTCCTTGATCAAGCCAAATGCAAGGCATTCGATTATTGGGGCTGTTTTACTGGTGTTGTTGGACTAGTATTATTCCAGACGTCGTGGATACAAGCTCAGATAGTCGGCTGGACTGATCCGTACACCTATATTCTTTTAATATTAGGTGTGGTGTTTTTTGCAGGGTTTATATTTGCGGAATCTTATATCGCTGAGCAGCCATTGATCCCGTTATCCCTTTGCCCTACAATCACCTTGGTAACGCTGGGCAGCTTGTTCTTTGGCTATGGTGCGTTTGGGATTTGGTTAGTGTATCTCTACCAAATCTGGGCCATTCGTGGAGTGCCACCTTTATTGACTGTGGCATATGTGGTTCCAGTACCGATAAGTGGAACGATTGCTGCACTAATTACTGGTGAGCTTATGTTTAAAGTGCCTACCTGGAGTATTCTTACAATTGCGTCCATCGCATTTGTTACCGCAGTAACCCTGGTAGCTACCATGCCTCTCTACCAAACATATTGGACCCAAGCTTTCATTTCTACTATTATCGAGCCATGGGGTGTGGGTATGGGATTCCCAGCAGCTACTCTTTTGTTGAGCGAGGGTGTCCCAGAAGCCTATCAAGGTATTGCGGCTTCTCTTGTGAACACGGTAGTCAACTATGGGGTTATTACCGGCATCAGCATGGCACAGACGATACAGTTTAACATTATGCCTAATCCGCAAAACCCTGCGGACTTCCTTAAAGGTATTCACAGCGCAGGGTACTTGGGTATTGGTTTTGGCGCACTCTCTTTATTGATTTCCCTAGGGGGGCTTCTAAAGGGGTTGATAGACCGCCATAAGAATTGATAAAGGTATACGCCAATATTTGAGTAGGTGAAGCTACGTTGATATAAATATAGCGGATCGATTCTCAGAATACAGTTTCGTTATGTCAGGTGTGGAGCCACTGAGTTTGAAAAGACACTGTATGTTTAAAAATATCATGTACCGTGTGTTAAATTAAATACCAATAGTTATATACTGTAGTGAACGAGGTACGACCGTTAATGGCACATAAATCAGATGAATCCCTCGACAGACTTTGGAATATAAGGCTCTTCGAGGTAGTTGGATTCCTCCTCAGTAAGTTTAATCTTGAGTGCAGAAACTGCATTCTCAATACGCTCCGATTTATTGAACCCCAGAAGAGGGCCAACTCCCTCCCTTGGACAAACTCCAGGCAGTTGCAACCTGAGCCATCGGCACTCCCTTCTTCTTTGAAATTTCTTCAATGCGATCGATAATTTCCCACTCAGCTTCCTTATACTTTGCAAGACAGAACTTGCTGTATGCATCCGTTTTGGAGCGTTCGGTCTCCGTTGCATTTCTGGGTCTTGCAAGCGTTCCACGAGCAATCGGACTCCAGGGGATAAGACCAACATTTGTAGCTTGACAGTATGGAGATTTTGAAGCCACTGTTACCCAATCGTACGTATTCCATTGTATTTATCGTCTTGATATAGATAACTAAACAGGGTAGATGGTATCATTATTTATACAATTCTCATTGCACTAGTGTATTCCACAGTAGTATAGTCCCGGTATATCCTACGGTTTTCGGCCTTAAATGGCCAAGTTCGCGGACTATAGAATGTCCGCTCAACGGAGATAATCCCCGGAAACGCTCTCTTTGCGTAGTTTTCACGAATCTCCCGGTCGTTTTACTGAACTACAGAGATCAGCGATTTAACGCTTACTAGGTGGAATTATACAAAATAAATTAACGGCAATTAATTGAGAGGACCTTGCTTATCACCTAGGCAATCCCATACTCGTTAATCTGACATGGAATAATAAAACACATTCAACCGTATGTGCGTGGCTTGACCGATTTCTTGCTATCAGCTTACGGGGTGTACAACTGTATTCGGTATTCGGCGGAGGAGGGCCCCTCGTTGGAAGATCCTTCAGGACTATACGCGGCTGATAGTAGTGGGGGAGACGGACTCCCAAATTGACTACCAACCAGCATACCTCTACGACCTGAAAAAAATCTGAACGAGCATATATAGAAGTGGAACAAGCCTATGTGATGACGGTGCACGCAGAAAATGCACAGTCGAATCTGTTTAAGGCTGTAAGTGTTTGGAAAGCTCTTTCCCTCGCTAATTTGTGAAAAAATCGGCGTTGCTAACATGATATACGTGGGTATAGGGAACCTTTAACCAGGTATCTTACAGAGTCTTTATGAGCGTCTCCCCGACACCTGATAGAACATTATTAGCCCAGGCAGAATGGACATTACGGAGGGAACACCCTGGCGTGTTGGTTCACCTGTCCGGGACAGAATTGTGGATCTTTTCGCTATTCGAGGACGCGTCCCCGCCAGCCCCCAACCAGGGTTATAACTTGAGAGAGACTTCAACGGGCTTGCTGCTATGCTCAACGCTGGCCAGTACAGAGGTCGCCCAGCCTGCTTCATATGCCGCGCTATTGTCAGCCCTCAAGTCAATGGTATACTACATTATGATCTCCTCGGGAGCTTTTGTGCCATTCGGATCGAGTATAATATCGCCAACCACGGGGAAGCTTCTGCATGTCGACCCAGCATTTACCGCAACCGGGGAGTTGTATCTGAAGGTTTACTACGAGAAGACTGATTTAACCCGTTTCCAGAAAAGCGACCTCAGTGGTAGCGGTGGGATGCATAGTCGAGGGACGATCAAGCTGGTTTTGGCGCCTTCATCTACAATTGCTGAATTTGTGGAGCTTACAGACGCACCAAAAAATCTTAATCAGTTTTGCCAGCTATTGGAAATGACCACTGGAGTGGACTTTGTAGGGTCTCCTCGCAACTATCAGTTTAGGAGTTGGGTGAAGGTCAAATTGGACGCAGGTATAGTGGCACTTTGGCCACTGGAGCTCTGTTACTGGCAGACCGCTTCGAGGTCAATTGACAAAGGCAACGATGTTATTGCTTGGGGAGAAACTGAAGACGTATTTCAGCGAACTGAAGAGGAGGTATCTGTGATCAAACAGGTCTTGGACAGCAAAAGACCTAGACAAACTGCCAATATACCAAGCCAACAACAGTCGTCTGTTGAACAAACTCAGAACGTTCAACTGATTCAGCAGGCACAAAATCAGCAACAGCAACAGCAGCAGCAGCAGCAGCAGATGAACAGTCAGCCGCGCTCGGCTCAAGTTCCTGTGCAGCAGATGACTTCTAATGCCAATGCCAACAGCTCACTGGTATATCCTACTCCTCCAGATCCGCAGGGATTGAAGCGCGAGGGTGGGGTAGATGGAGACGGCAGCTGGGAGGCAACCCCAGGCAGACAGGAAGAAACCTGGGGTGATCTAGAAAACAGTTTGTTTGGAGATGAGGAGGAGATCACTGAAGCTGATTTTAATTTCTTTGACGAGCCAGAGTCTCCTAAGAAGGACCGTATGGATGTTGATGTGGAGCCTCATCCTGCGGCAGAGTCAAATACTTCAGTCGCCAAGTCGTCGGTCCTTCAAGACAAGACGGAGGAGAAGTCCGAAGCTGACGAAATGGTTGTTGATAAGGATCCTGCCGAGGACGCGAGCTCGAATGAAAGTACTTCGTTCAACTTCACCTTTGACACTATGAAGCCTGTCTCCAATGTGGAAGTTGCAACCGACGACACTGACAGGTTCAACAGCAATTTTGCACCGCTGAAATTCAACCCTCTCATCTCTAAATTACTTGATGCCAAATATTCTGCGGGGGGGAAATTCTATGTCCCCAACTCTGCTGTTAGTATGGACGAGAGTGATGACAGCGATGATAACGAAGGGCCTACAGGGGCATCTGTACCTGATAGTTCCGCATTTCCCCCTACGACTAATGACCATGACAATAATGATAAAAAGACTAATGACGGTAACGACAACACTAATATCACGACTAACGACCTGATCGATGGTAATCACCACCATCCGGCTATAATATCTAACGACCTTTTCAAGCCCAAGTCATTCCATGACCACCATTCCGATATTGTGGGCACACCTTCTGCGTCATTCCTAACTGAAAATGATCAACTAGCCCAATGGAGGCATATTTTTACCTCTGGCCCACAAGGCGTGCCTGACCCACTTGAATCGATAGTGGAGCCCGCTTCCCCGGCTGAAATGTCCGCATTTGAATCGGTAGTCAATACTCTCTCACAGCAGGTTGTGTGGGATGACGGGTTATACACTGGTCTTTTGCCATCGGCGCCAAAACTAGAGTCCCCGGATGAGACTATAGTAAAACGTCTGGCAAATATTTTCCCCAAAGTGACGAAGCTTACCTTGCGGGACATTATGAACCTCAGTGATGCTGATGCGGCAGCTGCAACAAGGAATATTGCTTCATCTGGGGGCCTGCCCAGTGCTGGCAACCCTGGCTCAATGCCTGGTACACAAATTGGGACTCCGAATCCAGAGCCTGATGTTAATAAAGTAGAGGAGAGTCCGCCTGTAAAGGAAGCGGCTTCGGCTTCTAATCCTGTCTCATCTTCAGCCCTCTCGCTTGCATCTGAAACGACTACAGCATCACAGGACAGCACTATTGACCAGAGGAACATGGGGTATCTACCGAGTTCAGCTTCGTCTACGCCAATGTCCACTGGCGTGCCTGTTTCTCTAAACCAGCAGCCGCTTCAACTCCAGTCGCAGCAGCAACAGCAGCAGTCACAGCAACAGCAACAACTCGCTCAACCGCAGCAAGTTTCGCAAGGACAAGGTCAGGGCCAGCTACAGGGCCCCACTCCTGCCATGTCTGCGATACCATCTGCTAAGCAGCGAGCCCTTGTAAGCACTCTCTTCCCAATTGAGGTCCCATTTTATTCCATGGCAAGGAACAAGCAGTTGATCAAGGCAAGGGCTCCCATACTTCGGTTTTGGAAGATATTTGGACTCACGCCTCAGCACGGAGAGAAGGATATTGCAGTTGTATTACTCTGTCCATCGGGTGCCGGTATGTTATCTTCCACTTCGGCATTTGTAAACTTCCTCAAGACTACGTATGAGGGCTCAGGGCTTGGCAAGATGGAGCTTGTTGAAGTTCCTGGGATTGTCAACTCGGGCATTGCGCAGTATCACCTTGACTCTGGAGCCACTCCTGAGCTGTCAATGGAAAAGCTCAGGCAGCTAACAAACCAGATTGGTCCTTCATGGCTGGAGACGCAGCACGCAGCTACGACAACCAACTTCCTTGTCTTGATGGTGAACCCATTCAAACAGGTATCCTCCTTGATGTCTTTAATTCAGGTTTATTCGGACTTTAAGGATATGTTGTTGAACGCGGGGAGCAAGTCTCATATTGCTTTGAGGCTTATTGATGCAGATACGGTAAGTGCAAAGGACACGATTCGAATGCCGTCGCAGTATAGCATGATGCGCTTTGCGCTTAACATCTATGACCGTTGTGATATGAGGTCTGCGGAAGCTACCGATAACCCTAAGATGACTGAGATTGATCGGACGGGGCCTGCATTTTCGCTGTCTCGGTTCCCTAGTAAGATCCAGCTGAGGTTTGTGCCCACTCCGTCAACCTCGCTGTTGGATGAGGATACGCTAATGCATATTGCCTATGCTGTTTCCAAAGATCGGCGGTGGCTGGCAGTAGCGTGGAGTGACCAATGGGGAGAGACGGGCAAAGTGGAGTCATTCTGCTTGAAGCGTGCTGGAGCCCGGCCGCGGGCATTTGAGGATGTCTGTGCCGAAGTCTGGGATAAGACGTTGGAGCTGATTTCGCGCATTCCAGTACGCTGGCGAATTGCGTTATCCAAGAGCGGGCGCATGACCGAGGAGGAGCTCAAGGTATGGCTTTCGCTGGCGGAGGCTTCGCCCCAGAACAAGATCACCTTCACGTACCTGCTCAATGCTGTTATTTCGCCATCGATGGTTATTTCTGGCGACAGCATGCTCTTCCCGTTTGCCAAGTATCAGCGATCAAGTCTGGGGAAGCGCACCAGGGACGGAGGCACTACGCCAAAGACGCCTCAGCGGGACACTGACTCGCCAGACATGTATGGCGTGGCGACTCCGTCGGCACTCAACGGCAACAGTTCCGTGGAAGACAATAAAGAGTCGGAGGATGCGGTCATAGTGGATGTTAAGGACGATACTTATGGGGTTATTCTCCATGGGCCAGTGGGGATTCCACTCATGAACAATGTAGGAACCGCTGGTGGCTCGGCCCCTGCCCGAACGTTGATTACGGGGTACCTGTTGAAACCCAGTGTGGATGGGGCCCGTGAACAGCGGTTGTTTGAGGTTTCACTGGTCCACTGCCCAACCGCCCGGGAGGGTTCTATGAAGAGTCTGCTTCAGCACTACCGGCGTTTGGCGTCATTGGCTGGGTACACGGGGGTGAGTCCGAATGAGAATACCATTGTGCCGTGGCATGTTGAGGCGGTGGAGAAAATGATAAAAGTTTTAGTTTGGATAGAATAGATTATTTAATTATTAATACTCGTGTATTATTATTACAATGATATTGCTAGTATTGGTAGAGTACCGTATCATAAAGTACCATTACGGTATGTCAGTCTGTTAGTATTTCCCTGCAGCACCAAGCTCTGCGTTGGTATTATATTACTACTACAAGTACTACAGCTCTACCAAGTCAGCTACCAAGTCAGCGTAATCGATTTATTGGTATCAAGCCATGAAAACGCCGCACCCATAGTACCGGAGATCATGGTCGCGGCTTGGGACCGAAGACCTTTTATCAACCTCACCCACCCTAACCAAGGCACTACTTGTAATTAAAAGAGTCTTCGACGACTTTACCGACAATTGCCATTTATTGGTTTACCTCAAGCTCTAAATATAAAATGGAAGGACTCTTTAACCAACGGGTTACTGTGGATCAGTTCCGACAAGCAGTGGAAGACCTCCCAGTGGACGCGGTCCAAGCTGAACAGCACCGGCTCGAGAACTCCATATTCCACCTCAATCGAACAAACAGTGAGCTCAAAGAAGAGATTGAAAAGTCCGATGATGAAGAGGACAAGAGTCTCTACCAGCAGTTCATTGATGAAAACGAAGCCATCATTGTCGAACAGCACCAAAAGATCGACATTCTCATTGCTCGTCTGCGCGATCTAGGAGTTGCAGACCCCCGCGAAAGCCAGCTTCCAAATGGCAACGCGGAGAATGGCGTCTTTCTATAGCGCCGCATCACTTTTGGTGCTATAATGATGGAAACTACAGTCCTGAACACACATGAGAAATGCCGAAACAATTGATACTACTACACAATGGGAAACCGTCTACATTACATTCCCTCGCTACTATCTACTACTGCTTATGCACTGCTTGTATCCAACAAATGAACGTGATTTTCCCCTGGGAGGATGCGAAGGGGTTGTGCGCGCGCGGGATAGGGCTGACATATTCGACACGTCAATATTGAACTTTGCAAGCAAACGCGCGACCCTACCCCTCCAGACCTTCCGTTTCGTTCAATTACAGATCCACGATGCAAGTGAAGGCGTTGAGCGTTGTCCTGCTAGCATGGCTGGTCCAGCTGTGCGTGGCCGTCAAGTTTGAAGTCGAGGCCAAGCCACTCAACTCGTATCCGCGGTGTATCCGAGACTTTGTGACGAAGGATACCATGGTCATTGCCAACATCAAGTCCAGCGGTTACGTTGGGGATGGCCAGAACCTGAATATTTTCATCATTGACAACAAGGGTAATGAGTATGGCCGAAAGAAGGGTGTTACCGACAAGCTGCGAATGGCGTTTACTGCGCACACTGACGCGGCGTTTGACGTTTGCTTTGAGAATACCCATCTTGACAAGAACCGGCGGGGTCCATTGACTCGGCAGATTGAGCTTGATGTGGAGATTGGTGCCAACGCGCGAGATTGGAACTCTATCCAGGCGGCGGAGAAGCTCAAGCCCACTGATTTGGAGCTGCGACGAATTGAGGAGCTGACTGACGAGATCCAGCGGGAGCTTGAGTACCTCAAGGTGCGGGAGACTCGGCTGCGAAACACCAATGAGTCGACTAACCGGCGAGTCAAGATTTTCTCGGTGGGCGTCATCTTTGCCCTGTTGGCTCTGGGGTGCTGGCAGATTTACTATCTTCGAACCTACTTCCGTGCCAAGCATATTATTTAATGGGTCCATGGGAAATGAGCATGAAATGTTTGTAGATGGATTTTTCCTGTGTATTTTAATCAATTGTTTCAATTGTTTCTTCAATGTTACAATTCTTCAATGTACGTTACAATCTTCAATAGCTATACACTCTTCAATAGCTATACAACTTTTCAATAGCTATACAACTCTTCAATAGCTTACGTTACAATTCTTCCCAGCTAGCTAGCTATACGTTACAATTGTAGCAGTTAGATTTGAGTAAATTCGTTCATTATTACTGCAAAATCCGAAATTTCCAGCCGTCCGTCTTTGCTGCCCGTCAATGAAAGCATTCTGTCGATTAGTTGTGGCTCTTTTGGTTCGTTAGTGTCGTCAATGGAGAGTGTTTTGGTCTCGCGGCCAATTCGAATCAAATCATCGCGGGTTATGTACCGGTTATCAGAGGAGAACCACTTGAAGGCGGTACGGATCTCCTCCGTAATGTCAATTGCGCCATCTTCTTCATCTCCGCTTCTTTGATGTGCTACAGGGTTCAGATACTCCTCTAGGCCGGATAAAAACGCGTCTTTTGATATGCTTCCTGTTTCTTTGGGATCTAGTTCCAGTTTCAGCTCGTCGGGGCCAATCACCTCTTGGAGCTCTAGTGCTTCAATCGCAACAGCAAGCGCATCTGTGGGGACTGTCCCATCCTCATCGCGTAGCTCATTATAGACCTCTGTCAAAAACTTGTCATGGAACTCCTCCATCGCTGTTATCTTGGCAGAGAGAGCTTTCACACCGGCCAAGATGTTAGATATAATTAACTTTAGTTCAGAGAACTTTATTTCAACGTACGTACCCGTGTTTAAATACAGATTACCGAGCCCCAGGAACTACCAGAAAGTTTAACTTGTAGCTTAATTGTCGTATGATATAATAGGGGAGTTTACGATATTTCGTTTGGTAGCCAATCATAAGAACGCTCCTGGTCCCATTTGTTTAATCCTCTTTTCCTTACCTGCAAAGAACTGGCGGGTACTCTTCCATTAGTCTAAATGCGAAGCCGCGACCTTTTTTACTCTCATTATTGTTCCGAATAATATGGTTCTATACTTGTCCGTGGTATTCGATTTATGTAACATTAGGTAATATTGGTCATATACTACACTACAATGGCAATACGGACTTTGATGACAAATTATTCTTGGTCATCTGCAGGTAGACCGGCATGATGCATGTAGCGATGACCTCTTCATTACGGTACGTTAACATTCATTTGGTACATGGGATAGAAGACATTATTGGCGCCGCCGAAATACATATACTCCAAGAGGTACCGATAAGATCAATTAGGGCTACGCGGGTACTAGTTTCAAGAAGGATATATGCCGACAGTGCCGACCGGAGTAAACTACCATTGCCACTTTCCGCTGAACAACGTCAATTGAGCGAAATAATCCCGTAAGCCCGATCTCTTACCTGGTCAATGACAAATTAGAGATATTCTACCATCGGAACCCTAGAATGAAACGCATTATGACAAATTACAATGCGCCATCGTCGGGGGTCCGACACGCAACCAATACAATGCCTTAGTGATGCAGGCGTCGGAGGTCCGCCTTCCCCAGATTCCGCCTATAGGAAGCCGTTGGGTCCGACGAGACAAGGCCGGTACGTACGGGACTAAGCGAGCAGACAGTATAAATACCAACCTTCTTCACCGACTTATAACAGAATAAACCAATTCAATCTAAATGTCCTCTCCAATTACTGTAGTAATCTTTGGCGCTACCGGGAACCAGGGCGGTTCAGTCCTCCGAGCGCTGGCGGCTTCGCCCTCCCAGTACAAGGTCCGTGCAGTCACTCGGTCCAAGACCTCTGCAAAGGTACAGAAGATCAATGCTGAGCTCCCATCCCCTGTCGAGTGGGTCGAGGCTGATCTGGGTAACGCCGCATCTCTGAGAGCCGCAGTGGCCAATGCTGACGTTGTGTTTGGTGTAACCAATTTCTATGACCCGGCCATCATGTCCAAAATTCATGAGAATGAGAATGCTGAGTTTGAGCAGGGCAAGACCCTGATCGACGCATGCGTGGCCGAGAAAGTTGGGTTCGTTGTGTTCAGCACCCTCCCCAGCGTCTCTAACATGACCAATGGCCAGAACACACGAGTGATTCACTTTGAAGGCAAGTACAAGATCCAGGAGTACCTGTTCAAACAGCCCATCAAGGGCGTGGCGGTGCAGCCAGGCGTCTACTACCAGAACATTGTTCCATCCGCCAAGTGGAGTTTGGAGGAACCTGACATGGTGGAGTTCTACTTCCCGGTAACCTCAGACCGAAAGATTTCGTTTGTTGACATTGACAAGGACACTGGTGCAATGGTCAAGTATGTCATTGACCACCAGGAGGAGTACAATGGCAAGGTGGTCCCTATCAGCGCTGGGTTGTGCAGCTTTGGGGAGATTGCCCGGGCCTTCACCGAGGTCACTGGTATCAAGAGCAAGGCGGTGAGTGTACCAAAAGGGGGCGTGCCTACCGACGACTTGAAGGCCATGTTCGAGTTCTACGAGGACCATGACCTGTTTGAAGAACACACAACCACCCATGCTGAGCGAAACAAGCCCGTACCACATGAGTTTTCCACTCCAAAGCTCTTCTGGGAGCGAAGCGGGTTCAAGGGTCCCCAGAAATAATCATTCTCTCGACATGTTTTTATTAAATATACACCCGGTACTAAATTATAATTGAATAACCTTCAAACCTCTAAGGATGCACCCGGGTCTTGAAAATCCCATGTGGCTTGGACTCGTCCTGCAGGGCGGAACTGCGGAAACCCCACATGCCGGATTTGTGCCGAATATGTACCCATGAATAACTGTATCACCATTCGTCCAGTGAAAATGAGCGAATTAGGAATAATTGTTCGTACCTGTACGGTTATACCGTATCTCCAAAATCTACGCTCAGTTCAACAATAGCCACAGGAAATCAACAGTAATATTGTACAGGAAATCAACTAGGAAACCATTCCAGAATATTATTTCACCATGTAGCTTCTTATTGTACTCCGACAAGGTTACGCACGCTATTGCCCGTTCGCTCTTGAGTCGCTCCGATTGAGTCACTGAGTCACTTTGGTCTCAGGCGTGCTACCCCTACGCAAGGGTCCAACGCTGTCTCGGTTTTTTCAACATGTACATATTTGCTCCTGTTCACTCTTGTGTAGCCATATGAGGGCCTTTTCCAATCTGTAGAATAGTTTAGGGGGCATTGCCCACTATTTCGGGGTCTAGGAGATCATTCGCCCACACTTGATAAGCCACGAGGTGAAGATGCATAACGGTACATGTCTACATGAACATGCACATTTTTGATGGGTGGGACAGTCCGGTCCGAAGGAAACAATTCACCGTCTCGTTACGGGACAACTGTTCTAGCTGGCTATAATTACTGGCCATTCGTTAATGAGACTGTATACGGTCGCTAAACTTGGGTCAATGCTAAACGAGCCGGATACCGTAGTGTATCGTGAGTTTTGGAGCTCGTACAAACACACCAATTCTGCTCCATCTCGGGGATTCGGCGTGCCAAGTAGGCGATTGCGGAACTATTTGTCTGAAATTAGTAGCATAATGTAGCATAATGGGCCATTGATCGGTTATTAGCGGATAACGATCTACAAGCCTACGGGTACGCAAGCTGCTTGCAGGATGAGACTCCACAACCATTGTTGCGAGTTTACCCGTACATGCATTCCCCGGTTTCTATACCGTGGTGAAAGGGCTTGTGGCAAAATCGCCACATTCAATTAATCAATGGAATCTATAACAATTTGCCGTAGTGCCGCTCTAATTTACAAACTTATACATGGTATATTAAATTGAACAGGGCACCAGCGAGCATTATAGCATATGCCGGGAAAGCCGAACCGCAGAGGTTAGGGGCAGGAGAGCAGTTTCAATTGTCAATTTGGTGGCGCATTATGCCGGGGAAAGTAGTGATTAACCACTACAAAGTCTGTACATGGGCAGGAGGCGAGTGCGTTTGCTCCACTTGCCAGAAACGGACGGGAGTGGCCCAATAGTATGGCAATTCCTATGATTTTGAAAAGTATAAATTGCCCATCAAATCATTGACAAGTCCAAAGTTCTTTACAGTTTATAGTATCAATTGAATCATGTCAACTGAAAAGGTCTCTTTCTGCCTTAACTGGGAGGCTGCGCCATACCACATCCCCGTCTACATTGCCTCCACTAAAGGCTACTTCAAGGAGCAGGGTGTAGATGTGTCTATTCTCGAGCCGGCCAACCCGTCTGATGTTACGGAATTGATTGGCTCCGGTAAGATTGACATGGGACTCAAGGCAATGGTTCACACCCTGGCCGCAAAGGCGCGAGGGTTCCCAGTTACCTCGGTGGCGTCCCTTTTGGACGAGCCTTTCACGGGTATCCTGTACTTGAAGGGGTCGGGTATCACTGACTTCCAGTCGCTCAAGGGCAAGCGAATCGGCTACGTTGGAGAGTTCGGCAAGATTCAGGTTGACGAGCTCACCAAGCACCACGGTATGACTCCTGATGACTACACTGCTGTGCGATGTGGAATGAATGTCGCCAAGTATATCATTGAGGGGAAGATCGATGCCGGTATTGGTATTGAGTGCATCCAGCAGGTGGAGCTTGAGGAGTACTGCCGGGAGCAGGGCCGACCCACCTCTGACGTTCAAATGTTGCGAATTGATGAACTTGCAGAGCTGGGCTGCTGCTGCTTCTGCACCATTCTCTATATTTGCAACGACAAGTTCTTGGCCGCCAACCCAGAGAAGGTTAAGAAGATTTTGGTGGCTCTCAAGAAGGCTACTGACTACGTTATTGCCAATCCTAAGGAGGCTTGGGCTGCGTACAGTGACTTTAAGCCACAAATGGCCACTACCTTGAACCAGAAGATGTTCGAGCGATGCTACGCCTACCTTTCCGACTCGCTTTACAACGTTCACCGTGACTGGCGGAAGGTTACTGCCTACGGCAAGCGGCTCGATATTCTGCCGGCCGACTACGAGCCAAACTACTCCAACGAGTACCTCAGCTGGCCAGAGCCGAAGGAGGACACCGACCCAACTGGTACCCAGAAGCTTATGGCTAAGCACCAAGAAGAGTGCCGGTCTTGTGGTGGATACCGACGACTTGCCGTAAACTAAGTTTCATATACTACATAGCGCTATCTACAATATATCTATACCCTATTTTCCTCTTATTCGTACTCAATTCGCTTATTTCCTAATACACTACCACAGCGTACAGTCTCTCATTGAAGCTCTGGAACGAGTCTGGAGAAGTACGGCTGTGGTAGTAAAGTCCCAACTTATCGCGCGCTACGAAAAATGAAAAATGAAAAAATAGCCGGGTTGTCCCTGAACAAATCATCGTTGGCAGATCAAATAGACTCTATGGGGGGTACAAGATGATGGAGGAAGGATTCTTTGATAGACTGAAAAAGAATTATTTCGACGGGGAGAAGGATAAGGCAAAGGTCGACCCAGTTGCGGAAGAGCTCGCCAAGAAACAGCACCAGCGTGCTTTAAACTACTTCTCATCCCTCCTCGAACAAAATGCATCCAAGCCAGTAGTCGTGCACTCGATAGAAGCCTACGGCTCGGGCGCTCGAAAAACCCGGGAATCGCTACTAGACGCCCAATTGGAGCCAATCCTTGAGGCGAGAAATGTTTCCCAGCTTGTCTCGGCTGTAGACGAAGCATATCGCGATCTCTCCTCCTTGGGCGTATACGATCAGGTGCAAATCAAGTTGGACGAACATCAGAGCATATTCAACAGCATTAGCAAACTCAATGTCAAATCCACTGTTAACCTGAAGCAAGCCAAGCCGTTTGTGGCCAAAACCGGCACCAATGTCGGCGATGGCGAGGGTACTGGATACATGAAGTTTACAGTCAAGAATATTTTGGGCGCCGCAGAGATTGTTTCTCTGGACGCTACTGTCGGTACCCGTACCCGGTCTTCATATATCCTCGATGCCAGCATGCCATTTGCCAATTCGGCAAAGTGGAGGGCGGAAGTTGCGGGGTACCTGGTGACCCGGGCGGCTCCATATGCGTCTCACGAACAGATTGTACGAACATTTGTGGCCAAACTGCGCAATGCGCACAGCGAGTTTGGTTACGAGGCGACCTGGCGATCAATTAATGCGGTAAAGGGCTCCCTCATGAGTGGTACGGTCCGAGACCAGGCGGGTGATGGAATTAAGACCAGCTTGTACTATAACTATACTCGAGACAGCAGAGACCACCATTTGCTACCTACTTATGGTAGTCTTTTCAAGCTGAGCCAAGAGATTGCCGGGTTGTTGGGCCCCGAAAATGGCGATTATCCATTCATCAAGTCTAGCTTTGAAGCCCAGGTAGTGCGAAGCGTGGGCGAGGGAGGGTCGCTGGGTACGCCTCTGCCGTCGGTAATTTTGACTGGCACTGCAAAGGGCGGCATTCTATGGATGGGACCCCACCAGCCCGTGTCTCATTTGATGGACCGATTCTATCTCGGCGGCCCAAACGATGTCCGAGGGTTTTTGATGAACGGAATTGGGCCCAAGGACGGGTCGGATAGCATTGGTGGAGACCTGTTTTTCGGATCTGGTATCAGTGCTCTTACCAAGTTGCCCACTCTCAAGCCAGAGAACCCACTCCGTATGCTCACCTTTGTTAACGGCGGGTCCGTTGTTCCTCTTGATCATACTGCTCCAATTTCCGCGCAGCTGCGCTCCGTCTTGTTCAACCCTTCAGTGGCTGCTGGCGTTGGTCTAGTCTACACGCACCCCGCGGCTAGATTCGAGCTGAACTTTACTCTCCCTCTGATTGCGCGAACCGACGACTTTACCCGCAAGGGTCTCCAGTTCGGCATCGGTCTGAGCTTTATGTAAATATATTATTTATGCTCTTGTATAATAGGACAAATGATCTCAAGTCTTGGAGGTTTAATATGGTTTTCAGTATGCGGGTGTTTTTCTACGCGGAGTTAGTGGCGTCGTTGATATCGTTGGCGCACTGGTCAATCCACTGCTGGTGTCGCTTGGCCACCTCGGGAATGATAATGGACTCAATTTCGACACCTTGTTTCTGTTGCTCGTCGGTGAGCCGCAACTCCACCACGTCCTTCTTAGTAACGAAGATAACCTCGTACTTTCGAGTCTGCAAAAGGTTACCAATGACCAGCTGGTGGGAGTATCGTTCCAACGCCTTACGGGCCTTGGAGAGCAGAATTGAAGAATCGGTTTCGAGCTTGAAACTGATGATCATTGCTCCGGGAGTCCACGTATCAACAAGCCGCTTGAGGAATTTTGGGACTGGGTCAAGGTTGACCACCAGCTTCCCGCCGCCCTCTTCGCTCTGGATCTTGTGCTCAGAAACCTTGGACCGGGGAATGAAGAAATCAGACACCGCGGCCGCCAGGTAGAACAGGGTGCACCGCTGGTGCACTCGCTTGCTCAATTCCAGCGAGATCATTCTCAGCGTGAAAAGATACTGGTCTACAGTGGTGAACGGCACCAGGAGAAGCAAATTGTTGTCCTTGGCGTATCGGTACTTTCGCAGCACCTCCACCATCTCCTTCTGGTACTCATCGTCCACTCTCACGCTCTGGTCGCTGTCCTCGACCATGTAATCCAAAAAGCAATTCCGGCTGTGGGAGTAGTGTCGTGAGTACGGCAGCAGGGAGAATTGTCTGTGCAAAAAAATTACTGCGTACCCTTCCTCGAGGAGGAATTCTGTCGAGGTCGCGCCTCGAGTACCGGCAGAAAAGTTGTCAATAAACCGCACCGTATTGTTCTCCAATGGCACAGTAGTACCACCACTGGTCACGAGCGCAATCTTCCGGGCCGATTTATCGTGGAACTCGATGAATTTGCGCACCGTCTCCTGGATCTTACCGAGGTAAGGAGGCTCCGGGTTGTGCTTAAAGTAGGTGTTCTCGTCGATACCCTCGGCAGGAGGGTACTCGGGCACAGAACGGTCAATGGCCGAATCCGCAACCGGATCCGACGTATGCAGGTTCATCATCTCAGCGTCCATTTTCTCCATCTTGGCTTGCTTTGGTATTCTTCCTGTGGTTTTTGGTCTCGAGGGGATTCAACGGTTCGGCATTGGCCCACTCCCCCGCCGTATGCCCGCCGTACGCCCCGAGGGCCGACGAGGCGGTGGAGGAGGGTGTATTCTCCCAACTTTCCGCGCGCGCAACATCACCAAAAAAAACCCTGATAGCTGGAGACTCAAAGTGGTTGAATGATCAGGTAAAAATGGCGAGTGAGAGTGGTAACCCGGTGGTGTTCTTAGATGTGAGCCTGGGGTCGCAGCCATTGGGGCGGATCAAGTTTGAACTGTTTGCTGATAAGCTGCCCAAGACGAGTGAGAACTTTCGGCAGTTTTGTACCGGGGAGTACCGGGTTAATGGGGTTCCTCAAGGGTACAAGGCTACGCGGTTCCACCGAGTAATCAAGGGGTTTATGATCCAGGGCGGCGATTTCGTCAAGGGCAATGGCATGGGGAGTGAGAGTATTTACGGGTCGACGAGTTTCAACGATGAGGGATTTGTATTTGAGCGTGAGTATTGAGTGGGTGGTGTAATAATGCTAACGGATAGATCAACCAATGAGCCTGTCCATGGCCAATTCGGGCCCAAACACGAATGGGTGTCAATTTTTCATTGCGTGTGAGCGGCTGCCTCATTTGGATGGGAAGCACGTTGTGTTTGGCAAGGTTATTGAAGGGCAGGATATTGTGCGCAAGATTGAGAGGGTGCCGACGGGAGAGAATGATAGGCCGTATCCACACGATGTTGTGGTTACGAACTGTGGAGAAATGTGATTATTATTACAATGTAGAACGAACTGTGGAGAAATGTGATTATTTACCATGTAGAATTTAATTGACCGTCAACTATGAAGATACAATTAAGTATCATTGTGGATGTACATTGGTAATCAATGAATCAATATAACCAGCGAAATCGCGAAATCGCGAATTCGTACCGTGGTAATCTATGTCGGCATCCTGTACATTAATCATGTTTAGTCATAAGTCATAAATAATCATGCAGTCTCCTCCAAAGCACTGTAAATATTGGCCAGCTCCTGCTTCTTCTTCGTCTTGGCCTCCTCCGGCTTTGCACTGTCAAGCTGCTCCCATGGTTTGCGTCGCTCCCGCACCGTCGAGTGCCGCGCCTTGGCGTCCTCTACCTTTCGGGTCAACTGGTCTCGAAGGTTCAGCGCCCGCTCTACGGCGTCCGCCTGTCGCTTCTTTTGCTTATGGCTCTTCTTAGTGTTCTTGCCCACCTTGTTGCCCACTATTGGTAGCATGACGGGGTTCTTTCGTCGCTTCTTCTCCTCCATCTCCTCGACATCATCGTCAACAATACCCCGGACTGCCAACTCGGCCTTCTTGAATTGCACCCGGGCCTTACCATCTACTCCTTCCTCCGTTGCCACCGCGGGGGTCGGCGCATACGACTCGAGGAGCTCGATCTCCGCCTTTCGACGCTCATTTCGCGATCTCGACGTTTGCTCTACAAAATGAATGTTAGATTACCATCTGCAGCTCTCAAAACCACTTACTCTTGGCCATTTTTCAAACAATATTATATATATTATTTCAATCTACCTATGGTACTAGAGACGATTTTTCAATGTCTTGAATTTTTTCTTATCGCCGCATCTCCATCTCGCAACGCCTGCGCAGGCCATCATCGCCCGCCGTTCGAGCCCCGCAGTCGTTCAGGTGGGCTAATATTCGCTTGCGCCGGCAAAACTCCCAACCCGGAAAAACAAAAAAATATATATTTAATCGACAAACCGACAATCTGATCCAAATTTATTCGGTCGCCTCGGCATCAAAAACCATTTAAAAATTTCCAGGGGAACGGTGGATGTGTAACGTGAAATAGCATGAACTGGGTGCTCTCACTGTTAGATTCAAGTAGAGCCACAAATTACCGCACCGTCCGCATCATCCTATACTCCATCCTCATCCGGTTCTGTTTCCTATTGCCGCAGAGATACCAGTCGCCGTACTCCGTGGCAGGCAGCGTGGCACTCGGCTTCTTTTCAACCGCGTTCCTTCTCATGTTCTCCGACACATTTATGGGCTCGGTAGACATGGCGTCCGCCGGCGTGCGGTACATTTACGATAAGGCCGCGACAACGCTCCAAGCGGAGCACCCCGCGGTCCACGACGAGGGCATTTCGCCCGAACAGCGCCATTCCTTTGAGCAGGTGCGGCGCCTCAAGGTCGGCGGGTTGTACAATGAGGGAAACACGTGCTTCATGAACTGCGTCGTCCAGTCCATGGCCTCGCTGGATCACCTGAGCGCGCACTTTAGCACGGAGGAGTTTGGAACCTATGCAAAGTCCGCCGACCGCTCCGTGTCGGTGGTGCTCCAGCGGCTCACGGAGAAGCTCAACCTCAAGAAGGGCTCGAAGCACACCTACTCGACCTCTGAGCTCATCAAGTCCCTCGGACAGGGTAACCGCTGGAACGGGTACGACCAGGAGGACGCGCAGGAGTTCTTCCAGCAGCTGCTTATGGGGCTGGAGAAGGATATTAAGGATATGCATGGAATCAGCGATAAGAAGCCGCGGCTGATCACCCCGTTTGACGGGTACAGCGCCATGCGGGTAGGGTGTCTCCACTGCGGTGAAATGGAGGGCATTCGTAAAGGCGTTGTCTCTTCAATTGACCTTTCGTTGGGGTCCACTAACCTGTCGGGCGCGTTCAATTCGGGCTCGATAGATATCCACGACCTGCTGCGCGAGTATTGTTCAATGGAGACCATCTCCGGGGTCGAGTGCTACCGGTGCAGCCTCATCAAGTTTAGAGAGGATCTGGCTGACAAGGCACACAACCCGGACACTCCGCAGCAGCTCAAGACCATGTTCGAGCAGCGAATGAAGCAGGTCGACACGGCACTCAAGGAGAACGTTATCGACGAGAAAAAGTACGCCGAACTCAAGCCCAGCAGCCACAAGGAGCAGTGCGACAAGTCCAAGCAGACCATGTTCGCCCTCCCGACCGCTGATATCATCATGGTGCATATTAATCGGTCCGTGTTCGACATGGAGACGGGATACACGCGCAAGAACTTTACCGCCGTGAACTTCCCCCAGACGCTCAACATGAGCGAGTACGTTATAGACCCCACCGACGAAACTAACCACGACCCCAGCAAGTCCATGCATCCAATTCCTAATCCCGAGGCTCACCCAGAGCTGCTTTACACCCTCAAGGCTGTCGTCGTCCACTTTGGCTCCCACAACTTTGGCCACTACGTTTGCTTCCGCAAGTGCACACAAGGGTTTTGGTGGCGCATCTCGGACCACGCGGTCGAGCTCTCCTATGAATCCCAGGTGCTCAATGCCCAGGGTGTCTTTATGCTCTTTTACGAAAAGGCCACCAAGACCACCCATCCCCCGGCCCAGGACGACAAGGAAAAGGACCCGTCCCCAGAACGAGAACCCACTCCTCCCCCGGGCGATTCGGAAGAACACAGCACTGACCTCGTCGACATGATCAACAAAGCATCCCTATAGAGCATTAATACACCTTTTTCCTCCTCTCGAATTGTGTCTACAAATTCATAATATTCCCATGCCCTTGTATGGTTCATTA
The DNA here is from genome assembly GCA_030558815.1 of Blastobotrys malaysiensis. Classification (NCBI taxonomy): domain Eukaryota; kingdom Fungi; phylum Ascomycota; class Dipodascomycetes; order Dipodascales; family Trichomonascaceae; genus Blastobotrys; species Blastobotrys malaysiensis. Next base: position 84,303 of record JAKTQL010002431.1, read on the forward strand.
TATACATGATTACAAGTACTTAGATGATAGTGTCGAGATCCTTATAATTGTAGTTTGGAGCTTGTTGAGCCGCCTCGGCCGCCTGCTCCTGACGATCCTTCTTGTTCTCCTCCGCAATGAATTGATCCACATCGAAGTTATTGTCGATATGCGAGGAATAAGGCGACTCTGGGTTGACATAGGAGCCAACGTTTGGGTTTCGTCGCTCAGCTCGATCGGTCGGCACGCCTGACGGAGAGAACTTGATCTTGTTTCGTGGCAGCACCGCCGATACAGTCGACTTGAGCCCCGAGGTAAACCCGCCCTGTTCAGGCTCATCCTCGTCCCACGCTCGTGGTCTATAGCTACCGTCGTCAATCGGCTGCTTCTTCTTCTTGTTCTCCTGTCGCTCCCGTTTCCGCCGCTCCCGCTCCTGTAGCTCCGGCATGTCCTTCAAAAGAGTCTTTTTATAGGACCCAATGCCATTCAGGACTGGCAGGAAAACTACCACCAGCAATAGCACACACGCGACTGCCAGCAATCCAATCATCTTCCCGGGGTTTCTTGTTGAGGCTCGCTAGTTTTGGGGGGTTTTTTTCCGATCTCCGCTATCTTGGGACCGCCTATCAACCCGCGAAATACCGGTTATGACATTGCAATTTTATAATTCGTGCGGTACTAAACCCATAATGCGTGTTTTTCGAGATCATTGTAATATGTTATAGGGTGCATAATTAGCAGTAATAAATTTCAATATATTATAAAATTAGAGCCGGTATCATCACGATTGCGCATCTACACGGTACCCAGTATATCGATCAATATACTCAATTGACTATATAATATTCTGTGTTACGAGCCTGTCGCCACTGTGACAAAGTTGGGCATTGATTATTTCAACATTTTTGCCTGCTAGGCAGACGTTTCGACATTAAAAACAGTAAAATCAAGACATTAATTCGATGACCGACGCTTTTTGCATATTGACACGAGGAAAACCCGTTTCTCCTGGAGCGTAAACATACGAATCACTGATGCATGCACCAATGCTGCTGCGCACAAAATACGGTGGAAACGACTTGTATCAGCCACCCAATTGTGGGTATTCCGTGGGAAAGTTGTGGTATAGAATACCAGAAATCAATTACCGCGATCAAGCCTTCGTAACAAGGTATGAAGATTTCGACTAATATGTATAGCAAAGTTTCGAAGTTGCACTGCCGGTGAGAGTCCTGTCCACCGGATCACACGCAGAATCCTTTGTGAGTATATCTTGAATGCAAAGTGCGAGATTTTCCACGCCTTTTAAAGTAACGGGGGAAAAATGTGTCAAT
>JAKTQL010002433.1:12665-35574 GCA_030558815.1 Blastobotrys malaysiensis
GATACACCAGTCCTGGATGTTGTTCATCCAGTGGAAGAACTCGGCTTCTGAGGTCTTCGGGGTGATGGTGACCTCACCATCCTTGACAGCCTTGATGGCCATGTCGGCAGACTCCTTCTGTCGGACCCACCACTGTGGCTTGAGCAGTGGCTCAATGATATCGCCGGACTTGGCGCATCGTGGGACGGTCATTGGGTTGTCATGCTGGCCAATCAAAAGACCGAGCTCCTCAAGCTTGGCAATGACAGCCTTTCGGGCATCGAATCGCTTGTAACCGTCGAATGGCGCAGCGTTCTCGTTGAAAGTACCGTCGTCGTTCATAATGTTGACGAACTCAAGGTTGTGTCGCTTACCGGTCTGGTAATCATTTGGATCGTGAGCTGGGGTGATCTTGACGGCACCAGTACCAAACTCCATGTCGACAGCCTCCTCATCGCAGATAATAGGAATTCGCTTACCGTTAAGAGGGTGGATGACGAACTTGCCGTGGAGGTGGGTGTATCGCGGATCCTTGGGGTTGACGGCAACACCGGTATCACCCATCATGGTCTCTGGTCGAGTAGTGGCAACGACAAGCTTCTCGTCAGAGTCCTCCACTGGGTAGGCAAACGAAGTCAGCACACCAAACTCAACCTTGTCGGTGTAGCCTGGCACAGAGAGCAGGGTCTTGCCTGGGATCTCCTTGTTGTCGACCTCCAAGTTGGAGAGGGTAGTGTTCAGAGCACAGCACCAATTGACCAATCGCGAGGCTCGGTAGATGGTACCATCCTCGAACAGAGTAACGAACGCCTCTCGGACGGCGGCGGATCGCTCGTCATCAAGAGTGAACGCCTCTCGGGACCAATCATACGAGGTACCGAGCTTCTCAAGCTGCTTTCGGATTCGGTCGTGGTAATCCTCCTTCCACTCCCAGACCTTCTCTACAAACTTCTCTCGGCCATAGTCGTGTCGCGTCTTCTTCTCCTTGTTCCAGATCATCTTCTCGACAACGGACTGGGTAGAGATACCGGCGTGGTCGAACCCGGGCAAGAAAAGGGTGGTGTTGCCCTTCATTCGGTTGTATCGAATCAACGAGTCCTGAATGGCCACAGTCAGAGCATGCCCAATGTGCAGAGCACCGGTAACGTTTGGTGGAGGAGCAGGGATGACGAATCGGTTAGGGGTTGGGTTGCCATCCGCGTCGTACTTGGGCTTGAAGAAGCCCTCCTTGACCCACCAAGCATACCACGAGGACTCCACGTTCTTAGGGCTGTACGCCTTGAGCGCGGGGTCGTCCAAAGATGGCAGGATCTTCTTCTCGCCAGGGACGGTGGTGTCTACAAATTCAGGGACGGGCTCGGCCTTGGCCTTCTCCTTCTTCTTCTTAGGCTCAGCGGTCTTCTGCTGGGCCTTGGCTGCTTGCTTAGCATGGAACTTGGCCAGCTTCTCGGCCTTCTTTCGCTCCTTTTCGAGCTCCTTAGCGGTCTTCTCCTTCTTAGGAGCCTCCGCTGGAGCCGCAGCGGGCTGTTGGTTCTTCTCCTGCTCAGACATGGTGAACGAGAAGTTTCGGTATAATTTGGCTTTCTACTGGGGGTTAGAACCGTAAAGTCAGTTAATTAGTACGTACTAGTGGGCGAGTGAGGCACCAAGTGGGTCTAATCAGCCGGTTGCAAATCACTGTTAAATGCTTCTAGCGCAACGTGGGGAGAGATAGCAAAAGTGGCAAATTGTTGTACCTTAAATATCCCTCTTACCTCTGTGAAGTCCACAAATGAGTAACTGGGGTAGCTGATTCGAGGTTCGGAGGGGTGAAATTTTGAGATCGGCAGTGAGTCAGTCCGAGATGAGGCGCGAATAATCTAGCACGCCGTGGAACATCATATCATTCCAAATTTCAAAATTTATTTCTCCTTCTTCACCCCCACTGTAGATCAATACATTAGTTGCTGGATCCGTTCCTCGTAGTTTGTATGTAGTCCCAGGCTCTTTGACTGCGCATTCTCATCCTACAGTGCACAGGCTCTCTAACCTGGAATAGTAACGGGTCAATTGGAGCCCCTGAGGCATCCGGTCGGATCGGCGCATCTACTGCTTTTCCTGGCCAATTGACCCTACATTCCATAGCTCTAATCAGTTAGTCACTAATCAATTAGTCTCTAATCAGTTAGTCACTAATCACGTTCATTGTGTAGTGGGATATAATCTTCTAAGCCGCTTCGCAGAGGGTCTCCTGTACTGGTACAGGGGCCTGGTGTGCACTGGGGGACCAGTCCCCCAGACCCCCTGAGGCTCCACTACGCGGAGGTAACGCAGATATGTGTCATCGATTAGGGGTTTAGGTGCTCTATTCCAAACTACGAGATCTCGAGGACTAGTCATCGAACATGATACCAGTGATTGACTACTAAGATTATTCGTTCACGGAAATTCGTAAGAGATCAAATTTAGGTCCCTTCACTTTTTAAATTCTCAACTTTCAATGGATGCTTTCTCGGTTATGGACAAAGACGATTCTGGCTAGTTTCGGAGGATATTTGGCCTCTTACGCTAATCAATAGATATAAAGAGATGAGTGGAACAGGAAACTCGAAATGGCTGTACGTGCAGCACTAATTCTTTAGGCAATTGGCATGAACTGAATGCAAATGCTACTATATATGCGCAATTCGGTTATATGGAGTGATTAATATATTAAAGACTTAGCAGAGTGCGCTAGTAGAACCCTTATTTTTGAGGAGCCTACAATCCGACGATTATGAACACACCTCTGGTTACAGGTTTGTTACGTGTTGGGAGGTTTGTTACAGAAACGCTTCATCGGTTGCAGAAACGACTTTTGCACGATCCCTCGCTCAAGCAGGGGCCAGGGGATGACAAGTCCAGCTACAGCAGCTCGAGAGCTAACTCTCAAACACATCAAACTCCTAAACACCCCCAGAGAGTCGTTCGCCGTGAGTAGTAATGGGTGCGTTCTGGTTGGTTGGCACAGCCGTGCGTTGATTAAAAAAATGAAAAATTTCGTATCGCCGATTGTTAGAGTCTGTAGCGAACCGCAGAAGTATATGATCCGGCGGCTAGGAGCAGGATTTATTAGATCAGTTCGAGCCAATTACATACCGACCCGTACACAGTATATACGAGCCATGTCCAGCGAACTAGCCCCCGCGGCGGCCCCCGAGGCCCCTAAGCGACCTCAGCCAGAGAGTCCTCAGCCGGACAGCCCCAAGGACAAGCCGGTGGTGAAGCGGCTGAAGAAGCAGCCCAAGAAGAAGAAGTTCAAGGAGCCACCAGTGGACCCTGTTTCTGCCGAGGGCGTGCTGATCAATGACATTAAGGACCTGCTCAAGGAGAAGGACATTCCGGACCACGAGGTGGTTAACGACATGCAGGAGTTCTTCCAGCGGGAGAAGGGTATTCCACACCCAGAGCACAGAGAAGCGGAGCTCGACATTGTCAAGCAGTCCTCTGTGGGCGACGGTCTGGCGATCTGCGAGTTCAACGGTAAGAAGCAGATCATCGTCGTGCCATACACCGTGGTTGGCGACAAGGTTAGAGCCAACATTTACAAGACATTCAAATACTACTTCCAAGCGGAGATGCTCGAGGTGCTCACCAAGTCTGCGGAGCGGGACGACAGCCTCGTGCGGTGCAAGTACTTTGCAAAGTGCTCTGGGTGCCAATACCAGATGATCCCATATAAGAAGCAGCTGGAGATGAAGCGACAGGTCATTGTCAATGCGTTCCGACACTATGCGCCACAGGCGTTTGCTAACGAGTTGCTTCCAACTGTACTGGATACCGTGGGCTCTCCAAAGGAGTACGAGTACCGAACCAAGCTGACTCCACACTTTGATGTTCCGCGATCCGGTAAGCTTGAGTCTCCACCTCCAATCGGATTTGGTGTCAAGGGCCGAAAGAATGTGGTGGATATCGAGGAATGTGTCATTGGCACTCCAGTGATCAACGGGGGTATGACGACGGAGCGACAGCGAATCCACGACACTTTCCAGACGTTCAAGCGGGGTGCTACTCTCTTGCTGCGAGAGAACTCTGTGACGAAGACGGAAAAGGCGTGCGTCACGTCCACCAAGGAGATTATCACCGAGTACGTTGGAGATTACAAGTTTGAGTATCCATCGAGCTCGTTCTTCCAGAACAACAATTCTATCCTGGTCGATGTCACTACCTACGTCCGAGACAACATTAAGATCCCTGCGACGGGCCAGCCACCAAAGTACCTGGTTGACACTTACTGCGGCAGTGGTCTGTTTGCGGTGACATGCTCCACTGAGGCGGAGTCGGTCATTGGTGTCGAGATTTCCAAGGACAGTGTCGCGTATGCGTCACGCAATGCGGAGCTTAACAACCTCAAGAACGCGTCGTTTATTGTGGGCCAGGCGGAGAAGATCTTTGAAAAGGTCAACACCCCGCCAGCAGAAACGAGCATTATCATTGACCCTCCGCGAAAGGGGTGCGACAAGGCGTTCCTCGACCAATTGATTGCATTCAAGCCGACCAAGTGCGTCTATGTTAGTTGTAACGTGCACAGTCAGGCTCGGGACATTGAGTATCTGCTCGAGAAGGAGCCGCGATACAAGGTCGAGAGTCTGCGTGGGTTTGACTTTTTCCCCCAGACCCACCATGTCGAGGGTGTAGCTGTTATCACCATGGACTATTGATGATTTGCATAATGTATCTGTAATTTTAGACTAATTAACTCTACCAAGAAACCAATAAGATGTTGGAGTATCGAAGAGAGCGAACATGGCCAACTATAATCATCCAATCGTATTATCTCCAGTGGACTAGGATTGTGGCTCGTGCCGCATGGAGTGCGGCTGAACATGTCGCGCGCGCGCCAAGAGTCCTATAAAACCAGTGTCATCGTGAAATTTTTTTCTTCTCTAATGATATCCTTCCACGTTTTAAACGTAATATGATGAAAAGTTGTTTGTGTGCTAGCTTAATCATGCCCCTTCCTTGAGGAGTTGGCCCCTGACCGGGCCCCGGGCGATAAATGGTGACAGCGTTCTACACAAATCATTACCTTGTTAATTAAAGAACGCGGACAACAATCTGACTCTTTAAACTTGGAACGATATCGACTATGTAATATATAATAGCTCAATTGTATCAACCATGTCTGTACACTCATTGCCCATTAGTCATCTACTCGAAGTGGACGGCGCTTGAAGGTGGAGCTATTGACCTACTAACCAATCGACTCCGTATAACAAGCGCGAAATGAACGGCTCCATGTGGATTGACCGAACCGAGCCGTCGCAAGGACAATGCCCAGCTCTAGCGTTCAGCGAAAATGATCTCGAGCCGACATTACGATATATAAATGTGTAATTAAAGGGTTTTGTACATATGCAATTAAGAGATCTCTACCTCTACTTTTAAAGGTTCTTCTTAACCCCGTTCTTCTCCTCAACGTCAGCCTCGGCCAGCATGAGCGCCGCCCGGAACATTTGAATGAAGTTGATCAACTGCTTCCCGAACCACAGCGGGAAGGACACGATACAAATGATCGTGGCATAGGAGAGAGGAATCCCGTAAATGTAGCCGAGGTTTGGCGGGGTCTTGAGCGGGAAGGAGTACAAATAAAGCCCCACGAAAAAGAGCTCGTTGAACGCACAGAACAAAAACAGCACCGTCGAGTTGGTGTAGTACAAATTGAGCACCTTGGACCGCTTGCCAACCTTCTTGTGGCTCGCAGAGCCCGAGGTTAGCATGGCGTACATGTGCATGTAGTGAGAAGCCAGATCAAGACTGACCAGCAGCTGGAACAGCGGCGCCCACTTGGGGTACACGACACAGAGGTAGCAAATGAGCGACGAGGTGGTGCACCGGTCCGTCACCATGTCCAGCACCGCGCCAAATCGCGACGTCTGGCCGTACTTTCGCGCAGCAGCACCGTCCAGGGCGTCGAGCAGACACGACAGGCCGTATAGCACCGTGCACAGCTTGGGGTGCCATTGCATGTAGTAGAAGGAGGCAAGGGCCAACACCACCCGCGAGTACCCAATCAGGTTCGGGATGTACAGGAAAATCGTCCGCGTAGTCACTTTGGCTGCCGACATGGTTGTCTACTCGATCTCCAGCAAGTGGTGGAAGGGGGAGGTGGTGATGAAGGGGTTTTTTTTCGTCTCATTGGGACCGGCGCTACCGAGACACCCGCCGCTTCGCGAACCATCTGCCAAGCGTGTGGCGTTCGACTAGTTTGTAATTGTATTGAGCTGGATAGTTGTTAGTTGTAGCTATTTTTATTATATTCCACTGATACACCTCGGGATTCGTAGAATGGCTGTGGGTTATCTGTATCGAGCTCATGGCAATTGAAGGGTGCGAGATAAACCAATGCTATCACTACCTATCGATAGGTATATCAATTCAATCGATCAGATAGCTATGATAGAGGGATTGGCCAAGTATTTCTGAGCCTTATTTTCACTTTCGTGTATTGATATAACTGGGTACAGGGTCTGGGGGTCCCCCAGGTCAATTGCTTTAGGGTGTATTCGAGGGCCAGCCCTCGAGCTCCCGTAGCTGGGGGTTTCACCCCCAGGCCCCCATCTGGTCTCAACGGGGTTCTAGGGGCGGAGCCCCTGCTACAGGGGGTCTGGGGGACTGGTCCCCCAGGTCAATTGCTTTAAGGTTGTACCAGCCATAAACCCGAATGGGCATCATATCAGTTTAACCCATTCTAGTTCTCAGATTAGCCTCTAGGCACCTTTTCTCATCTAATAAATCTAGGTAAAGTATAACAGAATCACCCAGAATACGGATCAGTAAGGTTAACGTTGTTCATGCAGCATTTTGTCTATCAGTCAACGGCGGATGCACGCCGTTGATCCGGCGAAACAGGGGAATGTCTCCATCTTACACAAAACTATGCTCTCGTCGCTTCCAACAGAGGTTTGGATATAATCATCCCATACACACGGAGAGATATCTCCAGTTTGTACTTAACATGCCGGCGACGAGAGAGTCTATAATGCAATTGAAAGATATATGGACTACGTACATGTCGTTAAAGTTTATGTGTACAAAATGGAAGATGAATTTAGGATGGACGAGTATGAAAGTGGGACCAAGTGCTTCGAGCTTATTCGAAAGAACGCAAAGGTGTTACGGGTTGAAGTTGATTACTACCAGGAATGCCCAGTATTGTGGGAATACGGAGATTGGATTGATATTATTACCAAAGGTTCCAGAGATGCCGTCCGACAGTTTCTTTTAACTACCGGTACATGTATCATTTTTCGTCCGCAGGCTATGATGACTACGAAGGCGATTTCCCCACGGCAAAATCAACAATACAAAAGATTGCCAAAGGATCTGATTATCAAATTATCGAGGTAACCATCCATGGACGTGAGTTAAACTTGCGTTTTTTCACGAATGTTGGCCAGTATCTGAAATCATTACACGTCAAAATCTGGAATGACGCGATTCGTGATTTCAAAGTTGCAATTAAACACTGTACTATTTTAGATTCCTTGTATTTGGTGATTTGTGACGACGTACAGGGACTAATCGAGTATGAGCTGCCTGATTGGGTAAAATCTCTCTCAGTGGAGTGGAATGTCAAGGGACTTGGAGTCACAAAGCTTCATGTTCTTGGCAATGGCCCCATTAGCGTGGATGGAGAAATACCAAGTCACCAAGAGCTATTTTGCAACATAACGGACTATGAACCGAGCGAATGGATTAAAAAGCTTACCAGCCGAAAACTAAAAAAGGTGGATATCGGCGCAATAGGTGCCGAACTCATGCTCAAGCTTCTCTCTCAACCTCTATGCTCTCTTTAATTTCTCCACACTGATATGTCAAGACATGAGGATTGTTGAGAAAGTAATTGAGTCTCCTTTTCCGCCTATGGCATTTCGAAAAGCCACCATTGAAAACACGCCATTTGATTCGCAGCAGCTTGTTTGGGGATATTTGGAAATGCTATTGAAAAGGTTTCCCAGTATTGTCACTGTTCACCAGTCCCCTGGAACGGGGAAAGTCTCCACTACCAGGATACACTACATCTAACGTGGGCAAATATTTCCCACTCAATGTGAAAATGGCGAGAGCGTACTTAGACGAGGTTTAGCCATTACAATCAAATATTACTTGGTGTTGCGGTTTATCAGATAACTATAATATAGGGATTAATGAAGCGTTTCTAAGTTCCTTATATGCACTTGCTGGTCCACTGATATTACTGTCTTTGCACTACCGGTAATATGCTATAGCCACAGGCCATGCATCCGGTCTGAAAACATTAACTTGGGTTGAGTATTTGATATTATTGGGGTGGCTCTCAAGTTTATTGCCTTATACTCATCGATTCTAATTAAAGGCTGCTAGTACACTGTATTGTAGCGCAATTGTGGATAATACTCAGGTATTCGAGAATCAAACTGTTAGCGAGCGTAGTATGTAGCTCTGTTGCTGAGGTAGCGCACGGCTGAAGACTCCGGGGCCGGGAAAAAATTTCGAAATTTCACCATCTTATCTCAACAGATCAAAGCCAAAGTGAAAAAGAATGGCTGGAGTGCTCAAGAGTGTACTAGCGACTAGTTTAGCGCCGAGCCAGGAGGATCATATTCTGGAGAATGCCCCACATGTTCTAAACCTGCTGGTATCGAACCCGGATGTCCTTGGCAATGCCGATGAGACGACCCTTTCAAAGTTCCGAGTGCGTATCTCGGCTCTCATCAAGTCCAAGAAACCCATCTCGCGATGGTTCGGATGCTACCTGTGTAAAGTCGTCATTGAGTCAAGCAGCTGTTGGGGTATGATTAAGTCCCACGGCAGCAGCTGGGTAGGCTCAATCCTGCATCTATTGGAGATCCCAGAACCGTTAGTGACCCACGAGATTGCCATTGAAGCTCTTTCTGCCTTGTTTGCCAGGACTTTGGGTAAGCCCAACATGACGAGAGAGATTACCACTCCAAAACTGCCCGATTATATCAAGGCTCTGCTGAACCTTGCAGCTAAGGAGAAGCAGCTGCACCGATGTATTGTACCAGCATTGACCAGGGTACTGCAGAACCAGTCTACCACATTCCGATCTCATGCCAAGAGGTTTGAGCAGCTGGTGTCTGCAGTACTGAGTGAAGCGTGTGAGGCTCCACAAAATGTCGAGCCACAGTTGCTCAAGGACGCCTGTAAGGCATTTGTGTCGCTCCACAATGCCGCAAGCAAGGGAACAGAGATCGAAGAGTGGAGAGCACAGATCATTGTGACTATTAACGAGATCCACTTTACTGTAGGGTCATTCGTCGACCCGTTGTTCAACGAGGACTTCAACCCGGCGACTATTACTGGAGCTCGACGACTATTTCCTTCGGTACAGGGCTCCCTGGTTGACAAGCTGCATGTTCTGCTGAGTATTTTGGAAGCTTTCTTTGAAGTCCCTACTAAGTATGCTGTCAAGGTTCCATTCGGAGCTATTGTCCAGCTGTCAGACCGGCTCTACCAGATACCGTTCAGCTCTCCAAAGCCCATCTCTGACCAGGACTCTCGGGCCACTGCAGTGTACCAGCTAGAGCACATCAATTCACGAATGACACGGCTCGTTCTGAAGATCATGTCTTCGGTCAGCGGCGCATTGGCGCAATCGCATTTCGAGCATTTCTTGCACCACATCACTGTCACCGTGGGACGAAGTAAGAATGTGGTCCTCAAGCTCGAGCTCCTCAACTTGGCGGCGTTCATGTTTGAGAAGATATCCCTGGTTCCCGCTGAGTTCACCGAGGACATTTCACAGCTTATCACCGCCAGTCTGCAACTGCTGGTTCCGCAAAAACCCCCGGCGACTACTGCCATTCCAGACTTTGTCACCCAGCCACACTTGTTCGAAGATGCGCCGCATCAGGCAGTAACTGAATGCGTCGAGCGATTCTTCTCCGTCGTGGTCGTTACTGTGCCGGCCCTGCCACTGGCGCAGCGAACTGCTATTGACCGATACGCTCTTCTTCAGAAAAAGGCAGGCACTGGGGTTCTCAGCTCGTTGTATCCAGGCATGGCCACCAAGTTCAGCATTCTTCCTATGACTCTGAGGAATCATTCTACGGATGTTCGACTCATGCAGCTTATCCACCCCCGGTTCCCACCGCTCATGACGAGCCAAGACGGGTTGAACAAGCAGGTGTCAATTGGGTTAGGCGAAAGGGCTGTTGAAAGTGACAGTGAAGACACTGAAGACGTCGCTATGAACGGTGTTGTGGAGCACAAGCCTCCTTCCATCAACAAGCTTGAGCAGATCCAATACCGAGAGCCATCGCACATTGCTCCATTTGCCCCTACTAACGAGGAAGAGGTGGAGGAACCTTGTGTGGCGACTGCGCCACCGGTTGTTCAACAGCCCCAGGAGCCAGCTCCCTCAGTGTTCACTCCTCCAGTTACTACTCAACTATTTGCTCCAACCACTAACACTGCACCAGTTGCACCGGTCCCGGTTCCAGAACTAACCCCAGTGCAGCCAAGGGTGCCAATTCCTGATGACGGATTGGAAGACGACGACGGCGATATCGTGATTCCAAACTTTGATGAGGAAAGCAGTGATGAGGAGATGTAATACACCAAAACCATCCACTGAATTCGAAGTAGAATAATAGCATAGATCAATCTGAATCTTCGAATAACAGAACATATAGATCGACGTGAATTAAAGCATAGATCAATCGGAGTCTTCATAATCCTCCAATGTTGGTTGATGGTTTTCTAACCTCTGCCCCCTCGTAGTTTCAGACTCAATCTTGGCTACCGGCTCATGATCAGTCTTTTGCTTCTTCCGCAGAGCGGCGGGAACCATTTTGACGCTCTCACTGACCAGATTGCGCATCACAGGAGCTGATTCATATGTCGTCTTCGCGGGCCCCGATGTCTTCTTTTGGTCTTCAACCGTAGGCGGCTTAATACTCGGCATTGGGATCCGCGACACAGACTCAGACGTGGAATATCCCGAATCGTCATCTTCATACACGTTCTCCTGGTCTCCTATCTCAACGTATGGCATCCCTGGAGGCGGAATGCCCTCGGGATTCAATACCGGATCCCAGTATATACTCTTGCGGTTCTCCTTTGGCTTTTTGGGCTGTTCCGAGTCTCGAATGTTATACAATTTGACTTCGTAGCCCAATTTCTCCTTGGCTTTGTGTATCTCCTCCAACCGCTCCTTTAACGAATTGAGCTGAGCGTCCTGGTCGCTGGAACGCTTCTCAACGCCTTGTAGCCGGGCAATATCCTTCTGGAGCCCAAAAGTATTCCGCCCTGCCAACTTTTCAAGACGCTCTTTCTGTTTGTGGGCCTTGGCCTTCTTGATTTCCTTGGCTTTTTCCTTACGGCGCTGGGCCTCTACCGGGTTCACATCCTTCATTTTCGTGGTTGGGTGTCGTCGGAAAGATCATCTTGGAACATCACCACGGCAAAATGGAGCACCCAGACCAGCAACCAGACCTGTCGAGCGTTCCTGTCGCAGCCCTTGAATCGCTCAGGCTGAGGCTAGCACAGGTAAGTTTTCTGTGAAGTTATGCAGGTGGAGTTAACTTGTTTAGCTGGCTCATTCTCTGAATAGTCTGTCGGGACAGGTACAGCTGGCTACCCTTCCATCGTGGCCGGGTCTTCAGAGCCAATTTAATGTCTTGTTGACGCAGTTGTCTTCCTTATCGGCTACTATAACTGGGTTTTCCGAACTGTTACAAAAGACGGTAGCGTATCCGCTTCCAAACTTTCCTACGGCCACTCAAGGCGGGCTTTTGACGACTTTGTTGCGTAAGAAGAATCTTCCTGACGTGGAGGAGTGGATCTCAGAAGGCAATTCCACAGCGGAGAACCTTGTGGTGAGGAATGATGATGAGTTTACGAGTTGGGCGGCAAATATCGCCCAGGAGTGCCAAGATAACCATGAGTGGAGTGGGTTTTTGACGAGGAAGGAGGTAGATGATGGAGAGGAAGAGTCGGGTCTTCTCCGGCAGACTGAGAATGATGGAGGGTGGACAATTGACGAGACTATTGTCTATCTTTCCCGTGGTGAGGTACTTCACAAGAAGCCGCAGCCCGCTAATTAGATGGGCTGGTATTTATTCGCCATACGAGCCCATTTAATTAGCGGGCTGATGATTAATATGGCATATTAATCATTTTCCATTGGAGCTAGACGGTTGCGATTGTTTAGATAATGATAGATCCCAATTGGCTTTATGATATAATTGATGGTCAGAACTCTTACGAATTTCGTTGATTACCATGGTAGTTTATTGGTACATGGAATGTTTTGATTAAATACCGACGGCTTACTGTTAACAGCCCTAAGGTATCATGGTAATATGCATACATAAAATAACTCATCATTTCGTTAGAACTTCTTTCGCATCTGCTTGACTTTCTTGTAATGCGCCTTGCCGCCCGAGGTCTTTGTAGTCTGGATCTCAGTGTACTTCCGCTTGAAGTACTTCTTGGACGCCTCGTCCGCAAGAATCTCGTCCGCAAGTGTCTGCTTCCGGTCCTTCTTGGAAATACGTGCAGAAAAGTACTCCGTGTTGCCCTCGATAATAGTACCGGTCTGGAAGTACTTTGGAGGCCCGCTCTTGTCCTTCTTATAGTGCCGTTTGGGGTCCAACACATTTCGCATCTGCAAAAGCTGCAGGTCCCGCTTTATCGATGGAGTAATCTCAGTTTTGGGCATATCAAACCACTTCTTTCCCGCAGTAGAGTCCTTGAGCGCTTTCTCCTGCTTCTTGATCTCTACCGGATCAACAATCCGCCTAACAGCCCATTCCTTCTCAGACAGGCCTCTATCCTCAACAATCTTGACAACACCGGTCTTCTTCGGGATAGGCTTTGCGGCGCCCTTGAGCTCATCAGTGAGCTGTGGCAACTTACGCCAGCTCTCTCTGATCTCCTCCAGGTCGGCATTTGGGTCCTTTTCATCTTCCTCATCGACGTCGGACAGTTTTGGTTGGCTCAGGCTCTCCTTGGCAAGGTCCAGCAGTCTCTCGATATCGTCGATATCGGGCGAGCTCTCCCCGAGAGTGCTCGAAGTGTATCCTTCAGTAGACATGGCTGCGATAGTACTGTCCGTCGCCTGGATCTCGGCGATATATTTTTTATCAGTCCCCGATTTACACGTTCCGAAAATTACCCGCAACCACGAGCCGCACGAATCAATCTACTATAACTGGTATATATCGGCAGAGAATTTGATCTATTAACAATTGGTTAGAATTATTCTAAATCCCTAGGGGGAGGGGGGAAAGGGGTTTCAGTGTGGAGGCTACCAGGAGAATCCGTCAATGAAGGAAGAGCCGTCCTCGGACTCGAGCAGCGAGCCGTACTCCTCGAATTCCAGCGCAGGAGGCTTCTTCATTGTCTTGGTGAACTCGGACTCGATGAGGTACTTGAACGAGTGGTCGAGGAAGTCCTCCATCACGTAGTACGGCTTTCGGAACGGCTGGGACATGATTCGCGCCAGGGCGGCCACGTTCGGGTGGTAATGCGTCTGGAGGGTCTCCATCTCCCACAGAGAAGACTCTAATGCGTTGGTCTTCAATGGATCGGTTTCGTTATTGTCATAAGGGTCGTCGTATTCGCTCGTGGCGTCAGGGTTGTGGATCATCTTCATACAGGTTGGGTGCCGCTTGAGTTGGTTGTATACAAACGGAATAATGGCGATGATGGCCGCTGGTGGGGCGTACAGGGCCAGTCGTGACATTCTCTTGATGAAAGATGCGACAATGCCCGCCGGCAAGTGTGTAGAGGACAAGAAAAGGTCTGCCAGTCGTAGGAACCGCGATCGGTACTTGGCATGCATAATCGACGAGTCGAACAATGTGTAGAGCTTGTTGTAAAAGTTGGGGTAGTCCAGGTTGTAGTCCTGGATGAGTCGGAACAGACCGTTGAGTGCCAACAAAGAGACCGCTCCTCCCGTGTCGTAAGCGGCGGTCAAGAAGTCCATCAGCAGCTGTGGCTTGGTCATGTTGGGAATGATCCGCTTGTGGAGCATGATAAGCACTGCTTTGTACTGGTCAACTGTCTGGGGCAGTCGCAGCGCCGCGAGCCATGCCTTTTGGAACACCGACTTGTGTGAGCTCTGTTTAAGCACCGAGCCGTGCTTTGAGGCCGTCTTGGACAGCTTTTGCGGCTTGGGGAAGTAGAAATCCTCAATCTGCTCGTCGTTCTCTGGGAACTCGGAAACGCCCATGAGCAGATCCATCAGACGGTCGGACACAACCTCTGGAGACTCAAACGTCTGTTCAGGGATCACGGCAGCCACCTCCTGATAAAAGTAGTACCGCATGTCATCATATTCATTGAGATAGTCGCTGCCGAGCAACTCCAATGCCGAATCTGGAGACCCCGATGACGTGAGCAGCTTGAGCAGCATGGAATCAAACAGACCCTTGGGGAAGTACGTCTCCTCCGGGTTAGGAGCCATATACTTGGACTCAGCAAGGAGCAGTTTAAACAGAATTGACATGGCAGACGCAAGCTCCTCCTCGTCCTCCGACGTCCCCAGCACGGTGAGCTGGTTGTTCTTGAAATCATTGTACAGATCCTGGAGCCATGCAACCACCTGGACCTGGGACTCCGTCTTACCCTTAGATTTCCGTAGCTCGCCCTTCTTAAGCAGCTTACCGAAGATCTTGAGCAGCGTCGCGGCGATGCTGTGCTTCATTGCGGCGTCGTTACGCTCGCTCTCCAGGCCGTCCACCACATTAGGCAGCAGGTTATAGTGCTTTACCGAGGACAGAATCTTCTCCTCGAGCTCTTTGAGCTTTGCCGCAGTGAACACGATCTCGTCGTCGTCCTTGGCCCGTTTCCGAGGGCCCAGGGCACCTCTTGTTCGTTTCTCCCGCACCATGCTGATAGATATCGATTAAAGGGTGCCATATGGGAAAAAAAATTAATCAATACCCTTCAGCCGCACAGTTAACTTGTAAAGTTAATTTTTCACCCAACCTCGCCTCAATTAACACAGCCTTTATGGTGTAATGACTTAACGTCACATGATCTCGTCTATCCCAATGGGTTACCCGGCAGTCTCGTCGGTTGGGAGGGAAGGCAGGCGCTGATTGGGTGGGAGCGACGGACGGGGCAGTCGACGTAGGAAAATTTCAATCCCAGCCCGACCACCAGTACTGAACCTCCATTCAACCATCAGTAATCATGAGTCTTCGAATTGCTACTCGAACCACTCGATTGGGTATGTTGTAGGCCATGTCGGCCGAGTGCGCATGTTGCTAACTGTGTGTGAATTATAGCTGCTCGACCAGTTTTGGCTCGACCAGTCGTCGGTGCCATGCCGTATGTGAACCCCTCCCCCGTGTGATTGGCGGAGACTAACCGTGTAACAGATCCCTGCGACTCTACTCCACCGAGCAGGACCCCAAGGCCAAGGCCAATGCTATCATTGACGCGCTCCCCGGCAACACCCCGGTTACCAAGACTGGTCTCCTTGCTACCGGCGCTGCTGCGTCCGTGTACGCCATCTCCAACGGCATGATCGTTGCCAACTCTGAGGCTCTCATGTTGGGCTGCTTCCTCAGTGTCGTTTACATCATGTCCAAGACCGTGGGCCCAGCCTACGGCTCGTGGGCCCAGGGCCACGTTGACACGTTCAAGAACATTTTGAACAAGGCCCGACAGGGTCACGTTGACGCCGTCAAGGAGCGAATTGAGAGCGTTAACCAGCTCAAGGACGTTGTCGAGACCACCAAGAGCTTGTTTGCATTGTCCAAGGAGACCGCCCAGCTCGAGGCCTCTGCCTTTGAGCTCAAGCAGCGAGCCGACTTTGCCGCCGAGGCCAAGGCCGTTCTCGACTCGTGGGTCCGATACGAGGGCCAGGTCCGACAGCGTGAGCAGGAGGAGCTCGCCGCCAACGTCATCGCCAAGGTCAACAAGCAGATCGCCGAGCCAAAGTTCAAGCAGCAGGTCCTTGAGCAGGCCATTGCCGACGTGGAGAAGGTCTTTGCCTCTAAATAAGTTAATCCTCACCCCCGACCCGTAAAATAACATTAGAGTGAGCTTTGTCATGTGTAGACTTGGCCGTGATGCCACTGACTCGTAGTTTTGCTGGTTCGGCTTGACCCTGGGGGACCAGTCCCCCAGACCCCCTGTAGCTCCGCTGCGCGGAGGTTTGGCTGAATAATTGCCAATAGAAGCACTGGTCTCTTGGTTAAGATTAGGTATTTCTATTCAACCCTCGTCTCTATACGTGTGCTACTATGTCTACCTGCTAGAGTATGAATTGCCTTAAATATCGAGCTTTGAGGAATAGACTCAAGACAACAGATTTCGACTGTATTGATAACATTCCCGAGTTATGTCCTATTCCTTACTCGTCTCCTACTAATTTGAGGGCTGAAAGGCAGTTCAATCGATAAAATCCTCCTTGGTTAGCGGTTTGGCTTATTTCGGGGCCTTTCCATTGAGAGAGAAATAATAGAACCCATTGGTCTGGAGGAATCCTAAAGTCGACAAAGTTTAGATATAAATTTAGACAACTGGCAAAGAGGGGCACTCCCGCATTGGATCTCTAGGAGGTAGAGCGAGTCTCCATTAGGGAAAGGCTAGAGTGTATTTAATATTAGTTATAAAGATCTGGGGAATTGTTAAAATTCTATGGAAACCCCTGGTTTGGGGGTTGGACCTGGTAAAGCCTCGAGCTCTATTAATCAAGTTATATCTGCAATGGAGTAAAAAAGTTTGAAATGTCCATACGTTAAACATGTATCCTCCTTTATAGTGCCATTGACGTTACTGTGTAAATACCTATATAACCCAACCCATTAAATAAGCCCTATCTACTCGATAACAAAAAATCTATCAAATTCTACAGAGAAACTGCCAAATATCACCAATACACTCGTCTCTTCATAGTGAAGTGTCAACTCCCGACCGACTAGTGATCGGAGACGGAGACCCATAGTGAACACGGACATCATCCCCCATCGCGACTAGTGATGTCGGTGTTACGCATATTCTGGCCGTTAGATGTGCTGGGGATCGAGCGGCAAAGAGGGTACGAGCCTGCCATCGTCGTCGGCTGGCGGAACTCGCCGACGGACGTGGTCGTCGTGACGACCCTGCCCTATCTCGACCCGGCCAAGGTCGACCACCTACTACGCACAGACGTTTTGCTGCAGGGGAGTCGGTGCCCCGTATCGAGCATATACCGCCAGTGCGGCGTAAAACGTATGGAAGTGCTGGGCACGATGAATTGCGATTACCGAATGCCATTGGGGTACCAGGGCCTGCCGGTTGACGCGATCTTTGGTGAAGCTCTGCGTTACCCAACCCATCGGTGCCCTGAACGGTTCGAAGCGATCCAGGTGATTGTTTTTGAGAGCCCGAGATCATACCATATGCAGTACTTTTCTACCAGACCCATAAGCCTCGAGCTTTCGGAGAAATCAGCGCTGACGGTGATTAGCGAAGAGTACGAGGCTGATCTCGTTGACGCGAGAGAACATGCGCAGTTATTGATGCAGAGAATCAAGCGACACACCCGTGGAGATGGCTCTGGTGGAGGAATGCTGGAGAAGACAATTACCGAGATCAATTGCGGTTTTGAGCTTGGCGAGTTGCTACGTGAAAACGCACATATTATTTTCCCGAAAATGGCTTCCAAGAGAAGAAGGCTCAGTATGAGCGAGACTCTTAGAGAGTCTGCAAGATCTGTGCAGACCGGGGTGGAGAATGTGGTGTACAAGGCATTTAACTATTTACTGCCGTTGTTTTCGCGAATGCTGGTATTCGCCGTAATGGTGTGTCGAATAATAGCCGAGGCGATACTCAGAGTCATTGAATACAGGCCGTTTTCTCGCTGGTACGCCATTAAGGATATTTCGGCGACCGCCCAGCAGATAGACCTGCGATTGCAGCAGTTTTGCTTTTGGCCGATACAATATTCGCGTATTAGGAGTCGATCTAAGGACATGTCGTCCAATACAGCAGCAAATGTTGAGTACATTCGGTTCTACAACTCGATATGGCTGGTGGCCAATGATGTTATCCTCGGGTTTGCCGTGGGAGGGCTTATTCTCGATAACCGCGACGCCATTGTTTATGGACTCAACTATTTGGTGGACGAGGTGCTAACGAATGCGTTTAAAAGCAACATGTTGTGGCTTATGGACTGGCCCGGTGGTCTCAAGCTAAACAATGAAGTAGCAGCGTTCTTTGGCGAGCTCTTCCTGTGGGTTATTCAGTTCTGGCACATGTCCCTTTCGTTGTTCAGGCCTTATTTCCACATATTAGTGGCCATAGTGGGCTACAGCGGCTTCTTCGGCGCTACCTACTGCATTTCTCTAGTGTCGGACATTGCGTCGCTGCTCACTCTACATGTGTACTCGTTTTACGTCGCCTCTGCGAGGATATATCACTGGCAACTCGTCGTGTTGTACTCGCTTTTCCAACTGTTCCGCGGCAAAAAGCGCAATGTACTACGGAACCGAATCGACAGTTGTAACTACGAGCTTGATCAGTTGCTCATGGGTACCATCTTCTTTACCGTGCTCATCTTCCTTCTCCCGACCGTGCTGGTGTTTTATTTGACCTTTGCCGGGGCGCGGTTGGCCATTGTCGTATTTTGTGCAGCATTGGAGACGAGTCTCATGTTCCTCAATCATTTCCCGCTCTTCGTTATGCTCCTGCGCATCAAGGACCCTAAACGTATCCCTGGAGGTATTGTCATGCGCTACGAGCAGAGTAACCTACGGGAACGGTCGGGGCTGTTGTCATTTATATCCCCCAAGCATGGCCCGCCACAAGATGTGAATAACCCGCAGAGCTACCAGTCATTCGCATTCCTTCAGCCTGTTCCCCTTTCGTTCAGCAACATGTTCCATCAATACGGCATTGTCATTGAACGGCTCCGGCTGCATTACGCGTCATTTACCGTCATAAAAAGGCTTCTGACCGGCCAGTTTGTACCCATCAAACGGTCCAAGCTCTATGGGCTGCTATATTCAATGCTTCCCGAAGAACGTTTCCCAATTAATACCCTCTATAGAGACATGAAGAACATGATTTAATGTACCATATACACTATTGTAAATAGAAAATACTACTAATGATAATGACGTGGTAGAAAACTTGATGCAGACAAAACATATATTTACAAGACGCTCGTGGTTAAAATTATTTCTTCTTCTTCTTAGGGTCGGTGGATTTCGCTATAAATATCAGTTAGTAGCCAATCACAGATCGCAATGGTTGGGGGGGATTTTCACTTACACTTGGCCTTGGTAGGCTTGCCCTTGCCCTTCTTACGCCGAGCAGCAATCTTCTCCAGCCGTCGCTCCTCGTCGTAGTCAAAGTGATTTGGCTCAGGATCAATCTGGCGCAGGTATTTAAGGGTCAGGACATTAGGCTTATAGTAGTTTCGCACGGTCTCGCCCTTGAGGTTCTGCCGCAGGATCTTGGCACCGGTTCGTGCCTGGGTTGGGTTGAACGTGGTTCGGAATATACTCTTGGAGAGCTTCAACACCTCCGTGAGTCGCGCTTTCGACGGACCAGACATGCTTTCAATATATGGTGCCCGTTCAAGCTTGTCGGATATGAAATTTTAGATGTTCGGCGATCTCGAGGATTGTCAGCATATAGTAAGCAACCCCCATATCATTATGTAATCAAGACTTTACGACTTCAGAGTCCCAATGTGCGACATTTTGTTGGAACGTGGGGGTGCATACTGTAGTTGATTAGAAGCCGGTTAAAAAATTTCCTCGGATCTTAGTAAGAAAAGGGCATCGGTATACTGTAATTGGTAAGGTGGAGCTGCCGAATGTAGCGGTAGGGTCGGAAAGGATGCATCTCACCCGCGGTCAGTGACATAAACTCTGTTAGTGCCGTTAAACTGAATTACCCCACTTTATGAACGACTGCCCCATATGCAAAGGTAGATCTAGATGGTTATTCCGTGATGCAAATGCCTACGCAACCTATAGACGGGCTATGCATTTGCTAAAAACTCTCTTGATACTATTTGCCCATTTACATTTGAGTAGCCCAGTCGCTTGTATTTGCGAACGGTTAATTCTCTCCGGCACCTTTTGAACCATCGGCTGGAGGGTGAATTCACAGTTGGTCCGGGGGTCGCCTATTGATCAGCGCACTACCCCCACCTCATAGTGGACCGTTTCTAATTGTTGATACTGTATCAAATTCCTTCATCTTTCTGTACGTTGAGAGGGGCCAGGATGAAGTCACCGAGTGCGAGCGACGACGAAGTCTATCAGGATAATGACTCGACCCCTGGGCCAGCTTGCATTCAGTGCAGAAAGAGGAAGCACAAATGCTCACGAGAAAAGCCATGCCAGTCCTGTTCGATAGCTGGGCTGCCATGCTTGTACCCAGAATTCAAGAAGCGCGGTACCAAGCCCGGATACATCAATTCATTGGCCCAGAGACTCGACCAGATTGAGTCGATCGTGCTGGGGCAGACCATGCTTTTGGCGCCCCAGCTGTTGTCCAACTATTCAGGAGGAGAGTCGTCGAATGTGTCCGACAAGATAAACCATATCCGAGACCATCTGGTGGAGAAGAGCCGCGATACCCTGCCAAACAATACCAATGGGGTCCATGATACGAGCGGGTTAGCTAGTACTTCTTCGGGAAGATCGTCGAAAAGGCGAAGACTACAGGAATATGATGCCCCGTCGCCAGCTATCTCGGAATACGAGTCATTTCTGCCTCCTCCCGAGTTGCTTACCCATCTCTGCGTTATCTATTTCGACCAGATCCACCCGTGGATCCCAATTCTACACGAAAAAAAGTTCCTCCCTAGTGTCCATACCGAGACTTGCCCGGTAATTATTCTACAGGCCATCACTGTGGCCACAATCAAATTCTCTCATCTGCCTCTCCCGGAAAAGTCCAGATACTACAAGACATGTCGACAGGCAGTCCTGCTTTCATCCATGGACCGATTCTCGGTGGAGACACTCCAAGCTACTATAATCCTCGCGTTTGAAACCATAGGCAGCGGTAGCGGGCCCAGAAGCTGGTCTCTCGTTGCGTACACCTCGCGAGTGGTGGAGCAACTTGGCCTAGCAGGCGAAGAAGATGACATGGCCAATGATAAATTGCTGAATCGAACGGGGTTCCTTAGTCCATCAAAGACCCCAGATGAGATTGAAGCCAGGAGACGTATCTTTTGGAGTATATTTCTAATGGACCGATTCTGTGCTGTCACCACTGGATGGAATACCAGTCTTACCAGTTCAGACGTAAAGCGGCGTCTGCCACTCGAAGGAAGTCTCTTTAGAGATTGTTCGCAGAAAAAGGCGCGGTACTTTAATATCTCCGACCCTGAAATCGACCCTGTTAATGAGGAGAACCTCCTTGGTGGGTACTCTTATCTTGTCGAGGCTACGGAATGCCTTTGTAAGACAGTTAACTTCTTGCTCCATGAAAAGACCAGCTCCTTAACAAAGCAGGAGTTCCGTAATTGGCTCAAGCGGTTTCAGGCGCTCGACTCAATGTTGGTAAAGTGGAAGAAGTACTTGCCCGAGAGATGGCAGGTCGCCCGAATCGACGCTATGGGTAGAATGGATGAGAACCTTACTCTTGCGCACCTTAGCCATAACACAAGTGTACTTCTTTTACACCAGGTTTTGGCTTACCCATTTCCAGAGCTCCGCCTAAATATCTCGAGCAGTCAATCAATACATACATGTATGATGGCGGTAAGCGAGATCACGACTATCACAAAACAGTTTGTGAAGCACGTGCCCAAAGTGTGTGCGCCGCAGATGACATTTTGTGCATTTGTCGCTGGTAGAGCACTTTTGACCCATCGATTTCACCAGAATGAGTTCATGGAGCAGAACTTTAACGACCTCCTGGCCGCATTGAAAGAGATGGCACTACGATGGCAGGCGAATGGTACCCCCCAAGAGAATCTGGCGTCGCGGTTCGCCCGCCGCCTCGAAACTGCTAAAGACCTCAACTCCCCTATTGACACACGAATGACCGTGTTTGGAGATGAAGAGAAGAGTGGACCACTTGTCAGTCTTGCATCCCCTCCAATTGCGGATATTTTGGGGGTAACCACTGCTGCAGCCACGCCTCAGGTCCATAACACTGTTTCTGACCCTACAGCATGTAATGGCCAGCCCATGTTTGAGTCCCCGGCTAACTCTAACCAGCTCGACTTCTTGTCTGAGATTGCTGCGTGGACAGACCTGGATTATTTATTTACTTGGACCGACGAGAAGTCCTAGTGCAGCAATCTCAGCAACAAATACAATTACTCATTAACAAACAAAAACTTTTCAATTACAGTAGTCCTATCGCCAACCCCACCATTCCATAGCCTCATATTTGTTTCACATACCGAAAGAGCTGTAGTTGGCTATTCATTGACATCCCCCCTCTGTTAGTTTCCATGAAACGCAAGTTCCTATGGTAACTGAACAGCTCGATGTGACTTCGCAACTTGGATATGTTAAAAACAACAGTGTATACCTCTTCAGTCATGGCTCAACAAGGTACTCCATGGTTGCATACCGACCTCAATTGAGTGGAGCTCTTCTCAATATTACAGTGCTTGCTTCAGAAGAATTGATAGAAACCAAAATTCAAATACTCAATTAAAACGAAACGTATAGAATAAAACGAAATACATAATAAGTTAAACTTTCTCGGTTGGGGTGACAGTCTCAGTATACTCGACATGTTCGAGCTCCTCCTGCTTTCGCAAAGCATTCTGTCGACGCGCAGCTTCGGCAGTATCCTCTCCATGTACCACCTCGTCACCAAATACACGGGCAATCTCTTCAAGACCGAGTCCAAGTGTCTCTGGGAAGAAGAAGTAGACAAGGACACACTGAACAACAAGCCAAACGTCGAATACAATGTAGTACTTCCAAGAAATAGCAGCCATCGCAATTGGGTTAATATAATTGTTGAAAAGTGATACAGT